>PVIC010001558.1:67745-89909 GCA_004025085.1 Thryonomys swinderianus
CCAACAAGGACTCTAGAACGTGTTCAAGTAACCACCGCGCATCAGTAACACATCAAAACGTACTGGCATTTGTCGTGGCCAACAGTTACCCGGTAATAATGTCCTATGAGGAAGGATTGTGGTATAAGAAGATGAATGACCAAAGTGTCTCTTTAGAAATTCAGGCCACCAATTATTAACAACTGCTTAGGGGAACTTGATGTCCAACAGCTCCAATAATTTTCCATTTTAAAAAACCCTAACTTTTCAAAGATGTTTCCTTTGATCTTTGTACTTCCATTTAACAAGCAAAAGATGTTAACTCAGCTTGAATGTGTTCACTGAGCATCTAGTATGTCTATAATTGAGTCCCTACCAGGGAAGACCAAGACACCAGTGCTCTTCTCTTTGAAAACAAGGAAGTTATCATGTGATTCTTTGAAACGTTAAATAAAACTTAGGTCAACAAAATTACTACAACAGTGCAGGCCACAATAATTTATATAAGTTCCTTCAACATAATGCACAGTTTTTCCCAATAGCAATGACACAACAAGAAAATGCCTAACCATGAAGATAACTTCCCAAAATTTCATGTGTTTTGGTAAACTATCACCTCTCACTTCCTAAAATTAGTTCTTGAAACATTTACCAGTTACTACTCAAAGAAAAAATACCTAGTAGCTTGCTAGAAACAGCCATTATTATATCCAATAGTAAGATTTAGAAGCTGGAAACTTTTCAACTTTCTTTTCTGTGGTGCTAGGATTGGATCACAGAACTCTTACACTATGGATGAGGGCTTTACCAGTGAAACAGCTCTTGGATTTTGTGTGTACTACTCACTTGTATCATTTGCTAAGTTGTCCAGCTTTTCAGAAAGACTCATTCTCTCCTCTTTGTTGTCTCATGTTATCTCTCACTGAGATTAGCCAGGAATTTTTCAACATCAACAGAATTGGCATCTTCATCTTGAAAATTCTGTCAGGGGAAGGGCATTCTGTGCATCCTAGAATATTTATCAGCACCTCTGGCCTCTACCCTGTACCCTGCCAGTAGCCTCTCCTCATTCACAAAACTGTGACAACAAAAAATGTCTCCAGGCATTGGCAAATGTCAAAATATCTCTCGTTGAGAACTAGTATGTTAAACAAATATGACAGAAGTCATCTACTTGGTGGTGGTCCCTGTCCAAAACCTGTGTTCTGTCCATAGAAACAGAGTGCGCATGTAACGAGACTTAAAGAGTATTGGCAAGGAAACAGACATACAAAAGAGAAAAACCAGGGGGGAAGAGGAGGGTGCATTTGATTAGGGCAAGCAGAGCCTTCTCTGAGAAGGTGACATCTAGATGTGCTGGTACCAAGGGTGAGGAAGAGCCAACCACTGAACCAGGGAAAGCATGCTCCAGGCAAAAGGAGCCACATGTGCATACTCCGAGATAGGAAGAGCGCAGCACACTGTGAGGTGATAGGAGTCAGAAAAGCTGGAATAGGACCAGGCAAGAGGAGGAGTGACAAGACTGGGCAGATCACACAAGACAGAGAAATGTCAGATGCTACTCCAAAGAGCTAGCCCAGGGTAAAGGGGGTGGAAGTGATTAAGCCAGAAAAAGAGGGCAGAGAATCCTAAGCAGAGATCTACATGCACCACGGCCCCAGGTGCCACAAGGAAGTTCACCGTGGCTAAGGGCATGAGAGGCCCGTGACAGTAGGCCAGGGAAAGCAAGGCTGGCCATCGCCAGTCTTATACCCCTTTTTAGGAAAGCTGGATCAGATTCGCAGGGAGGGAGGACACCATGAAGGTGTGAGGCTTGGTGTCTATGTGGTGGGGTGATTCGTTCCAATAAATATGAACTGACCGTTCCTCATGGGCAACACTTCTAAATCAGTTGTGGACACATTGATTTATTCTAAATATAAATGTATATAGCCTAACACCCCAATCTACGTTTTGAAGAGAACCCAAGGATTAGTTCTTGCAATCGCAGTGGGTCACTCCCAATGGCTGGGCTATAGTTCTCTTGTGATCAGGAAGGCTCTACACCTATAATGCATGCTCCTCAGTCCCAACAAGCCCAAGTCTAGGTTCTATGTAGGCCTTACGGGGTCGGCAGCAGCTCAGCCTGATGAAAGGGGCTCTTTCCACCTGATGAAAAGGGCTCTTTGTCTTTCTCTCTTTTGTTTCAAATAGGAAGCCAATGAGTGGTTATCTCTGGTAGGAGTCTCTCACTTTCTTAAATTGCCTACCACTCAGTCTTATTACTGAATGTGATTTGCTTGAACTAGGAAAATCTGGATAATTTTATATAAAAAAGTAAACTTTGGATCACTGACATAAAAGAAAAACTAGAACCCCCCAATGAAACACAAAATAAGAACCAATAGAAGAAAATTTAACCAGTTGCTATACATACTAGGGTTTGCCTAAAATTCTGAACTGAAGCTCTGCTTTGTCTCACTTAAGAAGCACAAATGAAAGGTATGCAAAATGGATTAGCCCCAAATTGAGACTTTCTCCTTGACTTGATTAAGACAGGAAGAAAATGGAAAAATAACAAATTCCTTAGTGTGTAAACCACTCTGTAAGTGCTAAAAACATCTCTTTGGAGGCTGGGCATGGTGGAAGACACCTATAATCTCAGCACTGGGAAGCTGAAGCAGGAGGCTCAAGGAGAGTCTGAGGCCAACTGCCTAACAGTCAGGTCAGCCTGAACCACAGAGTGAGGCCCTGTCTCAAAAAGAAAAAGAAAAAAAAAAAAAAGATCTGTCTCTGGGAGCAGAATGGATATAGTTCATGCTTATCTTCAAAACCAATAAGACCTCACCTTATTTAACTCTTTCAAAGTCATTCATTCATCTATCCTGGTGCTTTATATTGGGTGGCACATTATACCTCCTATAGTATGGGAAAGGTGTCTTTTGCAAATTTTTTTTACATATCAAACTGATTTTTTACGTTAAATATTACACATTACTAGTCTGTTTTGCCTACATTTAGTCATTACAGTGGTGTTTCCTTCTACCTGGCTTGATTTCATCATAGAAGACTTTTTAAATCTAATAGGCAAATGCGCTTAATGTACCTTCTATCCACATGTACAAATAAATACTCCATGCAGCAACCCAATATCAGTTTTTCCTAATAAAGGATAGGATCCAATTAAGAAGCAAATAATCCAAATATGATAGAGAGTGTGACTAAATATATTTTCACTGTGGCAGTTATTAGTCAATATTTCTTGAGAAATGGAGTAATTAAACAATTAGCTGTAATAAAAATTACTTTGTATTAATAAATAACACAGTAATTACAAATATGAAACTCAGGCCAGTAATTTTATGCTCAATTACTTAGTTATGTCCTATAGGAATGTTCAAATTTTATTTCCAAATGAATGACAATCAATGAAATGGTGATGTTAGCTACTGTATCTCTAACTTCACTGGACCCTAAACATACACAGTTCAGCGAGGGGCTCATACCAATGGTAAGAACACCCCTATACACCACCAACTTTATGGCCATCCAAAGATCTTCAGGGTTGTAGGTCATTTTTACTTAATGACTCTCGGAGTTAAAAGTAAACACACCTACATATGGAAGCCTTATAACAGTCTTGCCTAAAGGTAACTTTCTTAGCAAAGTAAAACTCTCGACACGGAATGGGATTTTACTCATCTTGTAATTCCGCTGCTTTCCTAAAGGCTTAACTTCATGCTCATTTATTAATTTATGATTCTGAAGAATTCTACTTTTGCAGCCATTGACACCTGAAACTCCCTTTCCTCCCATTTAATTTGGCAGTTACAGTACACTCTTAATAAACAGCCAAGAGCCTGTCATTGTCCTCCCATTCGTTTACAGATTGAACAAATGGAATATATAGTGACGGCCCAGTGTATGCAAACCCTGGCACTGCAGCAGACACAAGGATGACCACAAACAAGCAAAGAGACTGGGGACACTGTTCTAGAACTTCTGTTCCAGTGGCAAGGGAAAGCTGTCAGACAAAAAAAGAAGATACTGCAAATGATCACAAGTGCAAAGAACAAGAGGAGCCGGGTTACCCGATATAAAGGATAACTTTCACTCTTCTAAAAACATACTTGAGCTATCTCAGACTTCTTTGGGTATCTGAATGATGCCACATGGCATCTCTACGATATAACCAAATTACTACTAAGTTCTGGCAACAGTCAGATGATTCAATGCTAAGAAAAAGATTCAGGGAACTAAACTACAGCACAATTACTCAGGTATCACAGGGCACTTGAACTAATGGAGTCTGGCATCAATTCTGAAACACTCTCCTACTTCCAACAGATGACCCTGAATTTTACTTGAAAGCCAACCCCCATAGGATGGAGATCAGTGTATTTATAGGTCAGTCACAAATAAATAATTTTTATTTTAAATTCTGTATAGCACAAAGCTTTCTGCTCTACAAAGGAAGGTAGCAGTAAAAGTGTCTGTGGCCTAGGCACTTTGTATATGTGCTGCCAAAGTGAGCACTGGCCTAGGCACTTTGGACATGCAACTAAATTAAAGTTAGCTTCTGATGATAAGTATTTTTGAAGCAGTATTCAGATGCTAATTTTCATTTTTGGTAGAGTATATACCACAATAATCAAGAAAACAATTACATCAAAGTATAATCAGTTTCTAATTATGAAGAAAAATGGCCCTCAGTAGGTGCTCAATAAAACCTTGGTAAGGGTGAATATGGCTTCATCTAATTTTGACTTTGTACAGGTGAGGTCCTTTTTCACTTAATGTGAGCTGCTTCCTTTTGGACATTATGCCTTTTCTAAGTTAACTTCCAATAAAGACACATTCTGACAGTAACTTGATCAGAAATAAACATGACTGAAATAATGGTTCAATTTGTCTTAGAAATGCTTGGTCCTCCCCAATGGTTAAGTGGGAATCATCCTGTAGAATTTAGCAATACAGTCTTTATTGACAATGGCAACGAACATGTTCAAAATAATAATAAGGGCTTGTTTTAATAGAACGTTCCACACATTAAACACATTAATGACCCATGAAATAACTGTTTTATCTGTAACACATTAAGCAACATTGCTAAAAACAATGTATTAATTGAAGGTCTGTCATTTCTCTTAATGTAAGATTTTTTTAAGTAAAAAATGACATGAAAGTCATTTCCCAAAGACAAAATTAATTCAGCTTCAAAATCAGAACCATGCCAAACAATTTGATGAAAAATAAAAGCTTGTAAAATAAGCCCAGTAATTGTAGATGTATTATTTTAATAAATTCCCATTTTTCTGATCAAATCTGTTGGGATTATGACTTGTGGGTATTACAAAGATTTTAAGACGTTATAGGTTTTTCTCTGCATGAGTATCTTCTGTAGTACTTTTTCTCTTGCTTTAACAGGTAAAGATACTTCCATACTCATAGTTCCTTTAATTCCATTTCTAATACTACATTTGGTATTCCTGTAGTGCCGGTGTAGCACTTTCTATAAATATGTGCTATTACAATTAATTCCAAAGCAACATCAAACAGAAAAATGTTGGTCCCCTAAACATGAAATATAATGTGTGGAGAAAACGTCTCTGAATTATCAGTGTGTTTTATAAATTCTCTTTTGGGGGCATACAAAATATCAGACTAGAAACAATTATTTGACTGTCTGTGTCTTAGATATCAAAGAGAATTTTGAAATTCATCAAAGCTAACCTTCTGTTATGTACAACAGGCTAAGCTGAAAAGAATGTTAACAAGTTCAATTTTCATTCAATCAGCACTACTGCTCTCTGAAATGTTTCATTGCAGGAAAGAAATAAAAATAATCTATATGGTAATTATGAGGATGAATCCCCCAGTAACTTTCAGCTACATAAAAGGTCAGTTCTATTCAAGATATTTTATCAGTCCCTTGCACATACTCCTGTCCTGTCATTTTAAATCTGAACAGCATTTTATTTTCCCATTTACAGCTACCTGCAGAATTAAGTACTTAAGCCAAATAAGAAAAAAAAAAAAAAGAAATGTTGAATGCTGGCAAAGGCTATAATAGCATAAAGATAAATCGTTCATCTGCTCTCTCTCAACCCTCTAGGGCTGCAGATTTTTCTTCTCCTGGTGCACTGTGGGTATTCAAAACTTGTTCAACATGATTTCATTTCATTTCAGGCACTGCCTGAGAAAACTAAATTACAGAATCAATCATACAGAAGGTCAGAGTGAGACTTCATTACAAGTATTGCATGCTTGCATGAATATCTTTCATTTATGACTGACCCAATATGTCACAATAGCTGTCTAGTAAAAATAATCCACTTTCTGAAATTGATGTACTACTGATGTCAATGCTACTCAGCAGGCTGGGCAGATTATAGTGAGGTGTTAAAAGAAAAAAAAAACCTTTGGAGTACACATTGTAGATTTTTAGAATTGCAATCTTTTATAGATTAAAATAATTTCTAGATGATCATCAGAACTGACAATAAAGCTTAGAGGTAACGAATTGTTAAACAAAATCTACTGTTGATTTTGACTTGCCAACCACATCCTGGTTTAAAGCAGTATGTATCCACAACAAGCAAATCAAGGTTGTTCTTTGAAGCCACAATGCATCGACATTCAATTTTTCAGCAATTCGCTTTTGAATACTAGGACATTATTTGCATATTTTGAAATGTGAATGCTAGTCATTGGACTCTTTTTAATCCCCCCTTTTTGTCTCTGCTTTCTGTTTTTAAACATAATGGCATAAATTTAAGGAAGATAAACATGTTGTGCTTGTAGCCAGCCATAATGCAGCTAATCAGTAATGTGACAAACTGTCACTCTTTTTAAAGGAAAACCGCTGAAGCTCTGAAGAAAAGCTGGTTCAGTATAACATAAACAAGCGGGCTTTCTTCTTATATGATAGTCTTAATTCACCATGGCCATCCTTAACAGACAGCCGTATTCGTTTGGATAATAAAACTTCTTACTTGCATAAAGTGTGAAACACTAGGAAGCCGAATGCATGATGTATAGAGTATTATTTATTATTTTTGTGGTGACCTTCCTAAGGGAAATCTCCACAGAGGCTTCCGTGGAGTATTATGATGTAGCCAGCCAACTCTGTACCCGGAGGGAGATACAGAAGAACCTTGACATAACCTATTTTTAACCATGCCTCTGGCAATTCTGAATTCAAGTTTATAGGTGAACATGTCAGGTAGTTCGTAGAACAAAGCCAACAACACGTTGTATTCATCATAATTCTGTCCTAGTACATTTTATTTTTTTCCCAACATTTGTGATTTAAAATTCCATGACATTTCTTCAAGGTGAAATTCTGCTAGAATTTTCAACAAGATTAGTTTGTTTCAAGCCAAAATAAATAGCAGTCAGGGGCAGCAAAACTTCAAAAAGGCACTACTAAATGAGATGAGGTCCATGTAAATACCATGACATCAGCCTGCACTTAGATCAAGTACCTATACTTCTAAAAATCAATGAAACAATCCACTGCTTTAGTGATTAGCCATACATTACAAAAGAACAAAAAAAAACTGAGGCCTCTCTCCCAAAGCCAGGCTGTGTTCTTTAAGTGTATGTGAATATCATAATTATTTTATGATTCCATCTTTAGTTCTTTCCAATATAGTAAATTCAATTGACCATGAAATGAAATTTCATAGTCAAAATGCCTCCTTTACACTTTTTTATAGCAGCAATAACAGTTTTATAGCTTTAAGGCAAAGTAATTCATCAGATGTTTAATTTAAAGACAGATTCTTATATTATTAATAAATATTTACCAATTTAATAAATTACACATTTTGGCCTACATTATATGGTTTGTTTTTTTTAACTATTTGTGCAATTTAAATGAGTCTGACCAGGCATCTCTGAATCATGGCGAAGTCTGGCACACTCATGTAGTGACTAAATGCCCTTTGTATTTTTTTAAATTGAATTCTTTATTGGTACACTTTATATACAGCTCACAATCACACTCGACATTGGGGAATTTGTACCAGTATTTTCCAGGCACAACATGATAAGCCTTATTACAGAGAGAGAGGACAAAACCTTCATTCCAGTATCAAAGGGAAAAAAATATAAGACAGTCCACCGGAAACAATGATTTGTGATGTTGAGTAATGTTTATGAATACTTTATGACCATTTCCCAATTGTTTACTGCACTCTGTTCTGACCGGAAAAAAAGTAAAACTAACCCTGATGTTCTACTCAAACACAAAAGATCACAGGCAAAGAAAATTGTGTTGTGGCAATCCTGTTTGGGAGAGTGATCTTATATTTCAGAGAACATGCTGAATCTTTGTACTGCTAAACCACTCCATATTTTGCAATCATATGTTGTTATCTGGAGAATTAACAATGAAACAAACAAACAAAAATCACTGGCATGGTCCTCATGTGCACAGAAATATGTAAACATGCGATACGATTTGTGTTTTGTTATACCAAAACATGTTTCATTTTATCACAGCTTAATATAGCAAGCCCTATACACTATTAATCTTGTTTAAAAATGTCTGCTTAGTACCTCACCTATATAGACACAAACACATCACACACAATGGTGGGGGGTAAAAGACAATCCCCACAGAAGACTTTAAAATACTTAAGCAGATTTCATCTAGTGATTGCTGACCATAATTGCACACTAAAACAAATTGAACCAAAATTATTTCATTAGTTATCTGGGCTCTCTGGAGTGCTTTATTTGATATTTATGACAACAAATAACACAATTAGGTATACTTCACACAATAACCCATGATACATTTTTTTCTGGTTATGAGCAATTTTTTGCCTTTTCTTCATATCACAGTTTAGATTTCATTTGACTTGGGCAAATGAAATAAGTAATGTTATAGTCATGGTCAAGTAAGTCATGTTATAATCCCAAAAGTTCAAAAGACCTAGGTACCTCAGAAGATTCTTCACTTCCAAAACCTCATCTAGGTAAACTTGCCAGTCAAACACACTTCTGCACTAAAGCAAAGCCAAGAGAAGACTGGCTGCCCCAAAACCATTGAATCAAACTTCTTAAAAATCATTTCCTATCATCCTCCTTTGCATGGCCACTAATCAGCCTACTACAAAGTATTGATCCAATAACAAACCTTCATAAAAATGACAATAGGAATAAACATTTACAAGTCCATCAGTGGACAGAATTAGGCTAAGACTCTCAGATTTTTTTCCACGATCAGTGCAAATGACACAATATAATTTCAAACAATAAATGTGATGCCTACCATATGCAACCCACTGCTCTGAAGCACACCATCTTGTTCCATGAGATTTCTTGAGATTGTAATGGAAGGAAGATCCAGGCTTTGAGGGGGAAACTGAGGTGTGAATTCACTTCCTTGGGAAGGCAATGGATCATTGAGGGCTTGAAAGGGGAGCAGTACATCGGGCATGCCCAGGGCAGGGTCTGACTCTGGAGGAGGTGTGATTGGTGGTATTTCAAATTCCTCGTCCCCAAGGCTCGGCGTATGGAATGTCTGCTAAAAGGAAACAAAATAGAGATATGCTCACATTCTGTTCCTGTATTTTATTCCTCCTTGGAGGGAAGAAGAAAGACTTTGCATGAAAACACTACACATCTAGGCTAAATATTTATTTCTCAAATGAAAACATCTTAAGCACAGATTTCCATACATAAAGTTTTGCTGATCATTCTGATTAAAGATTTAAGTCTCATTATCATATGGTTTTAATGGAGTATCAGTATTAACAGTTTTTTAATGCGTACTTAATTAGCAACATCTGTCTTTGTTGTTAGTTGGAGCATCAGCGACATTAGATTTGGCTATATAACAAATTGCCACTTTATTGATATGTGAGTGAAACAGCTCAAACCGCTTACGCGATCCACATGCTTCATAAAATGCTGACGATACTGTGGTGCACACACACACAACATTAATCCAGAAGTGAACATCACACATATTTACTTTCTGCTATAACTTATAAAACAAATCATATTAAATTTGCAGTTTGGTCTTTTAATTTCCTTATTGGTATATTCCCAAGTGCAACGAAGATCTCTATGGGAATTGTTACTGTGTGTCACACAACATTTTATACAAGGATTACCATAGCTCATATTAAAAGGTGCCAGTATTTTTATTTAAAGTCTAAGGAGGCTTATTTCTTTTATATGAACATTTTAATATATATTTATTGGAACATTTTCTACCAGTCTTCAACTTTTTTTATTGAATTCTTTATTGGCACAATTTATATACATCTCAAAATCACATATAACATTGGGAAATTTGTACCAGTATATGCCACAAGTTAATTCTCATTTTTACCCATATCCCTACCCACTCCCCCCTCCTCCCCCCTTTATACATGCTCTTTTATCAGTCTTCAACTTTTAAGGACAACCTAGAGAGCAGAGGGCTATACTGATATAAATACACGAACGATGTGAATGTTGCTCATTTGCTTAGACAGGCGCTATATTCCAGAACCTAAGCAAATCTCCATGCAATTTTTCCTTCACTGACACTGAGATCTGTGTTGTCCTTAAAAGTAGGGCTTTTGATGTATATCAGGGTCTCCTTGCGCAACCTCATGAATCATATTTCTTAGATCTTTTAGATTTGCGGAGGACGAAAAGGGATTAAGTCCAAGATATTTTTTAGGTGAGTAAATAGTCGGGGTTGCACTCAGATATTGTTTATTCCAAGTTTAGGGGTCAAAGTAATAGTTCATTTATTAGTAGTTGTATTTGACACAATGAATTGGTACGAGATAATTGGGGTCTGCAGTTTTCAGTAGAGAGAACTAATTAGGAGCTGAAAGTTATCATTTTTCAAACTATCAATGATAATATTATATAAAAACCACTTGAAAGAAAAGTTCAAGTCTCAAAGGGGGAAAGCAAAAAAAAATTTCTTGGTTATAGAAACGGTTAAATATTATTCGTATTTCACCCAAAATAGAGATGACAAACCATGAGAATCTACAGTGGGAAAACTGATCACTGTGAGGTTCTTAGCAGATTCAATAAATGCAAATGTTGCATTGTAATGATCCATCTGAAAGCAGGAGTAAAATATTAAATTATCTGACATATGTATTCTGACAATGACCCCAAGATGTCAAGTTTTCATTGCAGCACCCTGAGTTCTCAGCAACAAAGGGATGAATTGGCCAGAAATGTGATTGGCTAATGAACATAACCCTATGGCTGTGTTTGCTGTTATTTTGGCACTAATGTGGTCTAGTAACAGATGCAACTGTAATTTGTGACTCATTTGCTACCCCATTACTGCTTAATGAAATCTAACATATCACATTAACAATACGGATAAACACTCATTCTTGATATGTGGCATTTGGCTGTTTTCATTACCACTGTAATTAACACTTGAAATATTATTTCAATAAATATTTAAAGTACTTTCAAAATGGTCAGGGTAATCATGACACAGACAGAAAACATAAAGCTAATGTGTGAATTTCAAACTTTAGTGTATCATAGTCCCTCTGGTGTTATCTATAGGACAATATCTATATGAAGGGAAATGGTTTCAGGCATAATTTAGACTTTGCAGCACGCAAACCTAAAGTCCTCTTGAATTAGTTTGCACTCATTAAAATGTTAAAATACCAAATAAATTTACATTTAACTCAGTGACTGGGAAATTAGCATGTGCTATAATGCAGTCCATTCACAATGACTTGAGCATTATTTTCCAATTGAGAGATGTACAGTGAAATCATTCCATAAGATTACCTCTTAAACACTAAGCTAAAGCATGTCTCAGGCCAAGGCAGTCAAAACTAAAGAGGTTTTACTTTTTATTTTAGTTAAGGAATAGAAACATCATGTATGTCATACATCTCTATGGTATCACTATCTAAAAGATAAGTTAAATTAGAATACAGGGCATTAATGTATTCTAACCTAATAAAATGATACAATAAAGATTCTCATTATGACCATGGAATTGCTTAAAATTTACAGCACCTTTAAAAGAGGTTAATTTTGGCAACAATGCCAGATGACTAATATCAGATTAATCACTGAGAGTACATGTGATCCTTTTTTACAGATATTGACTTCTTCAGTGTTTACCTTGAACATGTTAAAGTAGTATGTACATGGTTAAATACCATCTGTACTGAAATGTTCAAAACATTTGTTCCTTTTGATAAAAATGCAAATCTGGAGAACTGTTGTATCAACATATAACAGCCAATGTCTGACACGGTGAATTATCACAGCTGGAATTAAATTGTCTCTGAACAGCTGCTGGCAGTAGAGCTTTCATCAATGTTTGATTCAAATGTAGGGGAAAAAAAATCCTACAGAATGAAACATCATGTTGTCCTTACAGATGGGGTTTGTGTTCATTATCACAAACAACACAGCAGCCAGTGCCAAACAATATTCCCTTATCTAAGCTATCTTCTTGGTTAGAGAGACGATGCACCCTGTAAAAATGATTCATCTACAAATATCCCCAATTCTTGACTCCTCATTTATGCTACTCATTTCTCGGTGTTAATTTCCTTCATATCAGTTGGTTCCCTGTACCAAAATAATTTATAAAGCCATTACTATTTTCATCCTCTAGGGTCAAGCCGGTTCACTTTCCTATATCTCAATATATTTGGAAGATGAAGACTTTTTTATTACTTAAGCCGCAAGAGGAAGTGTTCCAGTTGGACCCATTTCACAATTCTGTTTGTTCATGTTTGTCGATCTTAAATCTCCAATGGTCTACCATGTTTAGGAAACTGGTTTTTGTTGTTGTTGTTGTTGTTTTTATCTAATCAAGGTCAAGCTTTTTTTGAAGGGCAAGACAGAGAGACCAGACCATGGTCCTAAGTCAGTAATCGAAAATGCAGTAAAACAAGAGCAATGAGAGCATTTTTGCAACCAGGGTAAACTGAAGACAAACCCAGAGATAATACGGTGCTGCACTTAGATTCCATCACCCCATTCTCTCAGCTCCACCCATATCTTAGAACATGCCCAATCATCTATTCATTCATCCAATAGTTTTTATTGAGCATCTACCACTGTGCTAGATCCAGGGATCTACGGACAAGAAACTATAATACTTTTCTGCCACATCATTTTCCAAACTATCACCATTTAATGAAATGATCCCTAGATATATATAAAGTTAAAATATCTTCTATTAATACATTTTTTAGGCTGGTGTCTAAAATAAGTACTTATCTAATTAGATTTCAATATAGTCAGGGTATGTGTATGTGTGTTTAATACACTTTCTAATATATTTATCTTTGTTTTATATATATTGCTTCCCTCAAGGGATGCATGTGAAGTTACAAATGTTCGCAACAGCCTATGAACAAGTGAGAAATTCTGGTCAGGTTATTTTCTTTTCCAATAGGCTTTTCTCATTTCTTCTCCAGTCATTACCTTGTGCCACATAAGAGAGTGATAAATTTGGTACTTTGCTTTTCCCTTCAAGCCCATTAAATTATCTAAATAACACACAAAACACGAAGAGATCCCATCAGACACACACCTACCTCACTGGCAGCAAAGAAGGCATGGTTTGCTTCGGCCATGTTCATGTAGTTATTATTATTTCCGAACTGAAAGAAAATAGATTGTTTTATGTTAATGGAGTCATAAAACATTCTGTTTTGCAAATAAGAGGGGGACCAGGAAATGGATGGAAGGGGGAAGAGAGGCAAGGGAAAGAAGCAAAAAGAATTAAGATGTGTTATGTCCACGTACACACAATGAATGTAATCACTATGTACTGCAAACATGTACTAATGAAAATAAAAAAAGATTAAATCTGATTGTTTACTTAAGGCTTGGAAAGAATGCCAGTGTTATGAGATTAAAGTGGATTTTGTTCAGATCAAATTCAAAATATGGAAGGTTTCAAGACAGGGCAAGATATTGCCAGCTAGTTCGTTCAGAAAATAAAGCCTGCAGTTAAGCTAACTCAATAATTCTACAAAACAGTTTTGTTCCTCATCAGACTAATAGCAAAGGGGGAGAATTACAGACATGGAGCTGGCTGGTCACTGATGTGCCTTGTTTATTGAACTGGCATTTGTCAGAGGATGGAAGAAAAGAGTTTCCCGGAAAATCACTTTGACACATTTTAAAGCATGCTGGGATTTTTTACCTTACTTTTCAAGAACAGATGTCACAAGTGTGGGTAGGTTAAAAAGTGAATTAAAGGGAATAAAATTCAATTCCTGGGACTCAAATTCTATTTTCTAGTGAATGAGGTGTGGTATGAATATAAATAAATATGACTAAAGAATATTTTTTAAAATCTCCAAACAGAGTTTAAAGAAGGCATATCTCTATCCATCAGAGCTGCTGGAAACAGTGATATTTAATCTCTCAATGTAACATTAAATGCAAAGAGGTTTAAAAAATAAGCAGGATCCTATGAACACAGCAATTTTTATTTCATTCCCTAACACAATAGCCCATTCATATCATCACAAATAAAACTGTATCAGCATTTCAGGCGTAAGCTCTTTACTTCTAGGGACCTGTTATCAAAATGTAAAACTTGGATTTTGGCAGAAATGTATTTTCAGGTCCAAATGGTATAAGTAGCACATTTTGTTGCTTTAAACATTCTGTTATCAGTCTGGCAATATGGAAAGGCTCTGTGGGCATGATTATCTAGAGCTATATTATTTTTACGATTTTTAAATTGGTAAAAGAATGTCCTTTTTATAAAGCACACTATTTCCGGCCTTTAATGCATCAAATAAAACATAGGTTTGGTCTCTCCATTCTCTAATACACAGAAACGTAACAATTATTTAAATTGAATGTATAATTTTCCAAGAGATAGGTGGGTCGGTGGGGTGGATGGAGATAAACAGGTACACAGGCTGATACACGGCCAGATAGAATTCACTGAGCACAGACACAGACCCACAGACAGAGAAGCCCCGTGCAGTCCTCCTCTCAATAAACTGACAAACACATGATTTTGGGGGTGGGCACTCACAGCCCGACCGGGAGCCTGTAGGAAATGGGATTGACATGCTGCCCTTTATCACGTCAGGGATCCAAGAACTAAGCAGGATTTATAGGAAGGACTTTAATGGTTCTGGAGTGCTGTTATGGTCTACAGCGGCAAAATCTCCCCATGTAAAACGACACCTTACACACACACACACACACACACACACACACACACACACACACACACACACACAATGAGCCATCAGGAAGGACGTCCATGATTCTCGGATTCATTTAGGTAAGTATCTTTATAAGGACTTCTCAGAGAGGAACGAACATGTCAGCCCTTAAGGCATGAGACATCAAAACCATATGCACAGGTGCACATGCACACGCGTGTGCACACACACGCATGCACATGCATAACATGTCTTCCCTCATTTGTCTGTAATATTAAATACATGCAAGAAAAACACCCATAGATTTCTATCTCACACAGTTTTTGTTGAATTAATGATGCTCGAGTTAAAACCTCAGGCCTGGAATCAAATGGGTTTCTTGGGTATAAATGAGAATTTACGTAGGGAATGCTCTAATCCTGGTCCTTCAAACTGCCTGACAGCCTGTATCACAACTTTAACGTTATTTAAATGTAGGTTTTGTTGGGGAATTAGAAATCCATTTAAGGTAAACAGCTCATTATCAGAGAGTATTTTTTTAAGATTTAATTCACTTATTATCTAATAGCACCTGAAACAACAAAGAAAAATAAAATGGCTATTAAACTGAAGGCCTAAACAATTCAAAAAACAAATTAAGCTTAGAGTGAAATAAGAACTGGGTTAGAAATCCTCTTCTGAACAGTTAGTATGCGAATGTAATTACTGAAGAAACTACAGCTAATCAGCTGTGAATTGTATCCATTAATTAGTATTTGCCCTGGAGAAATGAGAAAAATCAGTAACAACGCTGGCACCACAGTGCGCCACGCGCCGGCCGCACTGCGTTCAGTCAAGCAGGTGGCTTCAGTGGTCCACGTAATTTGAAAAGCTCTCACCTGAAGTACTGAGCTGGAATTACAAAGCGCTCTTTGCATATCTCTTGTATCTGCATAAGGCCTTAATTAATGGCTTTTAATTTGGAAACGCTTGGCAATCAGGTGGAAACCGTTATAAATCATTTCAAATAGAAGTAATGGCTTCTATTCCGTTTGGGGTAATATACCTCCTGGACAAAGCGGGTTTTAAATACTGACTTGTTGCGGGCAAAACGGTCTCTCTCCTGCACAGGTGGCTGAAACCCCTGCGAGGTTGTTCAGTTAAAACACAGGGTGTCTCTGTGGTTTATCTGACGTTCACGTATAGAACTAAAAGACAGAGAGAGAACAGAAAGCGCGAGTGTTGTCAGATATTCTATTTGCCACATATTTACACTAGAAACGGTATTCTTTATCTGCACTCCAAACAACTGGGTGTTGCGTGCTGTTTGGGTGTTTCATTTGCTAACTCCAGCCGCTAAACAGTAGCGGTTAGACGAATCGATTGTATGAAAGGGATGACACTTTCCATCTGAAGACCCTACCTCAGACGGCTGGCTTCATTTTAGTTCTTTTACTTTAAAACGTGACCTATGAAACTTGCTTTACTTGTTTGGTGTTAAGAACGGATCGGATTCTGAGAAAAAAAAAAAAAAAAAAGTCCTCTGGGGCAGATTGCTAATATAATGACCTCAGGACAATTAACTTTAAGTGAATTGTGTACAATGAAATCTACTTTATGTTCTAGGAGACAGTGACATCTGTAAACACATTACATGACAAAAACCCTCCAGGTCCACTGGGAAGGGGCCTTAAGTGTGCTCACAACTGTCACCCCAGAACTAACAGTGCCTGGCCCATCAGAAGCACGCTAAGATTTGTCCAAAGGGGTGAATGAGGATGGTCCCATTTGAACTTGAGGCCCGTATAATCGGCCCTGCTAACTCTGGCCATCTATCACTTCCCTTTTAATTGATAACAATAATAATGAAAATCATGATGAATACTCAGCCCAAGGAAACCCTCTAATATATTATTTTCATTTAATTTACCAAAGTGGGACTAAATGTAATCTATTTTCCCAGTAACCAGCAAGATGAATAGAATTATTACCCCGACTGGATAGATCAGCAAGACTGAGGCTGGCCCCCGAGGACAGATTCAGCCGTGACTGCCCGACGTCCCTCCTGCCCCCTGTTCTGTGTCTCTCACATTCCAGAGCCCACACTCGCTCACATACTTGCCTCAGTGGTCAGCTCAATTGGAAAACTTCATTGTCACCTCTTCTGCTCAAAGCTAGAATTGCCTGGAGAGTATTTGGAAAGAACCAGGTCTAATATAACATCCCTCCAGAGAAGGAGTCCACAGTCCAGCAAGGCTGGGAAGAGCGCCTGGATGGGTCACGATGCCCCAGGAGGTCAGAGGCTCTGAGGAGTTCGGCAGTTCAGTCGTTCAGCAAATATTCACAAGAGGACTATATTTAAGGCACTGTGCTGGACACTAAAGACCAAATGGCAAAAGCTCACAATGTCTGTATTTGGATGGAGTTTACATTATTTTTTTTTTTTGGCATGGGAGACAATAAACACACAAACTAAAAGAAAAAGAAGATTGTAGTTAACTTCGTTTTGTTTCTCCCACCCCAACCATATACTTGGGGAAACCTTATTTCCAGCCCTTTATTG
The DNA here is from genome assembly GCA_004025085.1 of Thryonomys swinderianus. Lineage (NCBI taxonomy): Eukaryota > Metazoa > Chordata > Mammalia > Rodentia > Thryonomyidae > Thryonomys > Thryonomys swinderianus. The sequence continues at coordinate 85,404 of PVIC010001558.1, forward strand.
ACAATATTATTTTATTCTGAATCCCCTCATAAAAGCTAATATCCTAATTGACTAAGAATTTTCAAATATATCTACCCTGTCTCACTCTAATTTGGCCTACTTCAAAATTTTCAAGATGATGATCCTGCAGTAAAGTTCCTTCAAAAACCCCCATCTCAGTCATCTAGGGGTCTCTGTGTTTTTAAGAGTCAACCCCAAATACTTCACATAAGCTAAAGGACCATCAGGTGATGCAGTTAATTACTCTGAAGGACACAAGAATATTAAAGGGTTGGACGTGGTAGCACATGGATGTAATCGCAGCACTCAGTGGGGAAAGGCAGGAGGATCACCCCCAAGTTCAAAGCCAGGCTGAGTTACACAATAAGTTCAAGTTAGCCTGAACAACATCGCAAGACTCTGTCTCAAAAAATGAAAATCAAACAAAAAGCACTGAAGAAATCGGATCACTCCAACCATTCTAATCCACATGTATGTGGAGAAATGGTCACTGTAAGGAAGGGGCATTTATAAGGTGCAAAGTGGTGATGGGTTCTTTTCCCCTTTGACAAGCGCTAACAGATGCGATCCCCAAAGGTACAGTCCCCAAAGATATCATTATAAAGCAGAAGTAAATTACTATGTGTGTCGAACTTCTGTCCTAATCATTTTATAAAAGAACATCTTCATTGTACTTGGAGGCAGATTTGCTTTTGCTACTCGGCGAGTAATTACAGCTTCAGCAAACACAATTTATGAAGGACATCAATTAAAAAGGAGCCTTGCAGGATTGTTTTAGAAATGTATTCGAGACCATAGTGTTCACGGCCTCTCTGACCGTGTGAAGTGCCAAAGTAAATTATCACAGATTGTTAAGTCTTGCTCCACCACCAAAAGGCTTGGAAGGAAGTAGAACACCAGAGACAAAAACCCATCTGTAATCACAGGACTGCGGCCTGGTGAGTCCACACAATGTCATTTCCACCAAAATTATTTTGACACCCATATAAAGAGTCGTGTTTTGTAGACTTCTCTTAAAACAGCATTAATAACAGGGTCTCAAACAGCTAAATAACGCAAATTTAATCCTTTAATAAGAAGAAAAGGAGACCCTTAGGATTCTCTTCTCTTCTTTACCATTAGATGTGTTAGACACCATCCAATTTGATGCCTTACTATGGACATCTGTCAAGTTGCTTATACAAACTGTGCCATTGCCGATCAAGTGTGCCAGGCATGGCCCCATGAGGAGAGGGTAGCCTGGTGGGTCCACCCCTCTCAAAGGCTCTGTGGATGATCCCCTGGAACAGGAGTGGGGGGATCCTCAAGGTATAACCATTTCCGGCAGTAATAATCCCTTTCAGCTTGGAAGCCCAAAGGAGTGGAAATCAGCTCCATGTGCCAAAGGGTAATACTACCGATGACTGTCATGGACAGATCTGGAGCACAGAGCCTGGCAAGCAACAAAGACTCGGTGCATAAAGACCGTCCACACCAAAGGGTAGGGGGTCAGTGACAGTTAGGAATTGAAAGACAACAGACTACAAATTCTAACTATAGAAAAACATTATATGTTACATACATATGCACATACAAATCTCTCTCAAACACATGTTCGTGTGCCCCAATTTATAATGGTTTGATTTATGATGATTTGACTTTACACAGAGATAGGGTAGGCTGAGCTGTGATGTTTCATAAGGTAAGCATTTAAATTCATTTTCACTTAGGACATTGTCAATTTACAATACTTTCAATGAAGAATAAGTTTATCGCGACATAATCCCATCCATTGTAAGTCAACGAACATCTTCATACATTATATAAATATAATTTTCTGCTGACCATATAATTACATCTGTACATGCAATCAATTATACACAGATGCATAGTTACACACACATACATACAAGGCCAAACCACCCTAGATGATCGCATACTGAACAATGGACTAGACACCCCACTGCCCACAGCTCTTCCACTTGTATTTCCTCAAGCAACTCAGACACACGTCCAGCACTGAACCCCATTCTCCCAGGCCTGCTCCCCTCGGACTTTCCCACCTCTTTGGGAGAGAAGCTCATTCAGCACGGGGACTCAGCTCTTCACTGAAACACTCTTTCTCCCCATCAAACTGGCAGTCGGTTCCTCCTTCCAGCCACACCCAAAGTAGACTACCTGTCTCCAAAGCCACGGGATGTCCCGAGCCCACGCTTTTCATTTCTGCCCGGACCACTCCAGCAGCTTCCCAGCAGGCTCTGCTGGCTACGCTCAACTCTTCAATGGTCTGTGTTCAACCCACAAGTGAAGAGGGCCTGTGACAATTTATGAGTGTGTCACTCTTTTGCTCAGAAGTTTCCACTGGCTCAGGGAAGATACGTGCCTCCTTCCAATGGCCTCTTTCTTCTCTGAACTCTTGGCCAGTGTTCACGCCCTACTCATGATACTTTATCCTGCTAACCTGTGTGCTGCTCCTTCAACACTCCCTCGACCACACACACACCTCAGGGCTTTTGCACAGGCTGCTGCTTTGCTCTGGACTGTTGTTCTCTGTATGTCCTCACGGCTCCCTTTCCCATGAGTCGTTTCTCCGATGTCACCTGCTTGCTGTCTACCCTATCAAATTTCTCTGTGGCCTCTTCTTCTACCTCTTGCACCTGAAGTCTACTCTAGTTACTCCACCCTCACTTTCAACTTCACCAGATGTGATTACTTTCTTTTCCACTGGAATGTAAATTCAATAAAGAATGTTCTGTTTTTACAAGAATGTCCCAGTAACAAGGAGAGTAGTTGAGAAAATAGTAGATGTTCAATAAATGTCTGCTGAAAAAAAGACTAAATGAATTCCTGGAAGTGAAGTGACAGTATTCAGAATTGGCCTCTAAGCCCATTAGGCAGAGAATAAACTCTTGAAATTCAAGTGACAATGAGAAAGTCAGGAGCTGCCACCACTGTCACTCGCTAATCCACATGGATGGGCAAAAGCTAGAAGTGGGAAGATTTATAGAGAGCTATCTAGCTAGAAAATGCTTTATTCTCAAAAATGCACGATGCAGTGTGGAGAAATAACTCTTAGTATTCTGTAGCACAATGGGAAAACTATGCTTGACAACAATTAATTGTGTTTTGAAATATCCAGTGGAGTATTTTAAATGTTCCCAACACAAAGAAAATTACATGTCAGAGCTGACAGATATGCCAATTACCATGATCAAGTCATTACACAGTACATACGTGTACTGAAATGTCTCACTGAACCACATAGATACATGCACAATTACTATGCAAGCATTAAAAATTTTTTAAAAATTAAAGAAAGTGCACTGACCTTTTCATATAGGAGATAGAGAGGCCTAACTGGCTACAGTGGGGATGGCAGTCAGAGAAGGATGCACTGAACAGCCCAGAATCTGGCCTGCAGGCAAAACACCCCAGAGAAGAGAGGGCCTACAGCCTCATATCGAGGCAGACAAGGATTTCAGGATAAAATTTGCTGGCCCATTTTTTTCTGATTTAAAATATTCTAACAAAGTGCTATGCACTCTAAATCAGTGTTAGGGGCTTGAAGGGAGGGCAGGGGAATGGGAAAATAAGAATTAAGATATGTCATGTATGGGTACAAATTCTCAAAAAGGAATGTGATCATAATGTATTCCTAAAATGTACCAATAAACTCAGATTATTAGAAATAAATAAATCAGTGTTTGTGCCTGTGTTTTGCCAAGGACCAGAGAACAACCAGATGCCCATTAAAAATGCAAATTACCTGCTCCCCACCCTGGATTTCCTGTATCAGACCCGCCATGGAGTGGGACTTTTATGTCTGTATTTTTTAAAGCATTTTGGCAACTTGATAGCACACTAGTATTTGACAACTACAGTATTCTCTGGGTTCCTTTTTGACTAATGAGGTGGAAATTTCTTTTTAAAAATAAACTTTTCTAAACAACTATGGGTGATCTCATAGAAATAATGCTGATACAACACAAGCTATTTTGTTTACAGCCATAAAAGCTTAGCTCAGGTATTCACCATCTCTCTCCTCACATTCCTGCCTCACAGAAAAATGTCACCAATTGTGAGGTGACCACTCACCCTCCTGCTCTGACTCATCACCGGGAGGAAAGCCAGGGACATCCCAAGTTGGATCAGGCAGCAAATATGAGCTCCACTGTTGGACTTTTCAATGAGTTCTGTGGACCCACAAAAGTAACAACGTCGCCTAAACATATGGCCTTCATTCAAACACAGGGCCCTTCAGATTTTCGTGATCTGGACACATTTGAGTCTGTGAATCACATAACCATCTGGATGAGTTAGAAGTGGCAAGAAAAATTCCTTTCATGCTCAAATATACTTGCTTAATATAAAAAAAAGCAAATATAAGGAGACAAGAAGACACTAAGATTTCAGAATGGAAATTTTGTAGTGCTGCTTTGTTTGTTTGTTTCCAGCAAAAATGGAGTAATCTTTAGGACTCAAGAGTAGGGGGACCATTTTTCCAAGAAAGAAAGAAAGAAAGAAAGA
>PVIC010001559.1:0-89837 GCA_004025085.1 Thryonomys swinderianus
GTCCCTCCAGGGTGGGGCCCATGCGCCCAACCCTTCTTCACCAGCCCTGGGGAAGCACCTCCCTGATATCAGAGTATTTGTACAGAAGCCGCATTACTATGGGGCCTGCAGGATCTGACCACAGGCTCCTTCCAGTCTTCCCACCTGTCACAACAGAACTACCCATTGATCTATTGCCCTGCCACAGTGTGGCTTTGGGAGGACTCAGACGATAAATGCTGCTGCTCCTGCTGCTGCTTATAGTAACACCACTCCCTTCCATTCATAATGCACTTTACCATTTAAAAACTACTTGCAGTCTGTCTCTCAGTATACCGGAGTGAGAGCGAGTCAGGGTCCTAACTCCCCCTCCACAAATGAGGCTGTGGGGGCGCTCTGACTGGCCAGGCTTCACACTCAGAAGTGCACTCAGGACTGAGTGCACTAGGGTTCCTTGATCCACAACCAGACTCTCCATTTCGGGACCTCGCTGCTTTCTTTTCTAACTCACCTCCTGCTGTATTTTTCCTCTCAGTCTGCACTCTCTGTTTCTGTAGCCTCATCCCACCTTATACCTCATTCTCTTCAAAAACAAAATTACCTGGATTGTGCATGTAGCTTAAAATTAGAAAGACATATAAAATTTTAAATTTATTCTTAAAAATTCCTTACATTCTTTACCTATTTATTTCATCCCTGTGTTACATATTTATGCCTGGCACTGTAATAAGCTCTGTGCAATACTAGATTGTCTTATATAGCCAAACTATTATCCCATAACCATCGAGCATCTATCTGTACAACTAACCCATCCTCTAACCATGAATCATCTATCTGTACAACTAAGCTGCCATCCCATAAACACCAAGCAACTCTCCATAGAAGTATTGTAGTGGTCATGAAGAGTAGATTAGGGGTCTACTTCCTGCGAGTTTATAAAGTGGCTAGGGAAACACATGGGGTGAGACATAAACTTTAGAGGGGGAGAGAAGAAGAGATCACTGACTTCTGTGGGGAGAAAACACAGTCTCATTCTGAAGAGCTAAAATGGCCAGGCAAAATGTCACAGCTGGAGTGAAATTGAATCAAATTTCAACACATGGCTAGAAATGGAGAAGATATCCAAGATAAAGGGAGAAGCATGAACCAAGACCCAGAGATAAGGTTGGACCTGGGATATGGAAGGGTCATGGATTAGCAAAAGTCTATTCTAGCAGTTTCAGTAAGTTGTAGAGGAGCTGAAGACCAGCCACACTTTGTAGTACTGAAAGTCAGGCTAAAGAGCTGGGACTTTATCCTCTAAGGAAAGGGGAGGCCATCAAGGAGAGTGGGATATGGAATATGGAGCTTGTAGTGAAGATTTATTTGTCTGCAGTCACACAGAAGATAGAGTATTGAGGCAGGTAACAGAACAGACATGATCAGAGAACAAAGAGGAATTTAATAAGACTACAACATAATGCAATACGGCCATTGGAGCACAAGGGCTCCAGAGTGCATTTTTACAGAGCTACAGGAGCAAAAGGGATAAGATTTGAAACTAGGAGACATGAAAACTGCTTCTCCAAATAACCAGAGAGCAGATCCTAAGGAAGCTCTATGCTTCTTTTTCCTAATATTTTTGGCTTTCCAATTACACATTGGATAACACTCTTCCCCCAAAGAAACCTGTGTGCGTAGAATACAAAGACTAAGTCTATCATATTTATGTTATAGTCTCAGTCTGCAAACATTCATAGAGGTCCAAGGAAATGTTTTGGATTTAGAATGAAATTCAAGATCTCTTAAAAAAAAAAAAAAGGACATTCTGTTGACTGAGGTATGGTAGAAAGGAATGAGAGGCACAGAAGAAATGAGAGTTTGATTCTGATTTTTTAAAAATTTAATTTATTGGTACATTATATATACACATCACAATTATGCTCAACATTGAGAGAAAGTGGTTCTGATTTTATTGAAGATGGCAAAGTAAGGAGTGTTTACCAGATGTCCCCTGCCCTATGGAACCTTTAGAGCTCTCTGTCACCTGTGTGCAGATATCTACTAGGAAGGTGGTTTTTGGTTACCAAGGAAAATGCTCTCCAAGTTTCTGGCACCCAGCAAATGGGTTTGGAAAAGGGACTACCAACTGTTTCAATTCCAAATAGACCACGAAGGTACAAAGCCCTTTAAGCACATTACTCTGTTTACACTGGCTTAGCTACCTTTCAACTTCAAAATGATCTGGGGAAAAAATACACCCAGACCCTCCTTCTCTACCATGAAACAAAGGACCCCTCCTGGATGACGGCAGACAGAAATATAAAAAGCATCTACACCTACAATGACTTGCACTAGGCAACTACCTCAGAAATATTTTAGCAGGAAGAATAAGCTAAATCTAACAGACAGCCTTAAGGGAATCATTTTTTTAAAAAGGTGTGTTCTCTAAATAGCAGATAAAAGCAAGAGAAAGAGAGAAACATAGAACACACACATACAAATACTTATGAACCCAAGAAGATACCTAGTGACAGGAGAGGGGGAGTAAAAATGGACAAAGAAGAGTTCTTTATGAAGAATGGGATTTGTTTTGCTTTTAGTGATTGCATTTAACCCTCGACTGATTGCTTCTCCATTGCTTGTCATGGGGAAGTGGTTCAGGGCCCGCAGCGTCTTTATGCCTCCACTACCTTGGGACAGGTAAAGATCATCAACACAGGGCAAAACAAAGAGCTCAGGAGGGGGTACAGAGAGCACCCAAGGCTGGAATCCCAGCAGGAGTGTTGGGTTACAGTAGGGGAGCCGCTGAATCTCTTTAAACCTCAATTTCCTCCTCAGTGACAGAGGACAACGGAAGCTCCTTGATGGATCGTGGTGCAGTTCAGCAAACTGATGCACATCTGGCTGCAGTCAGTGCACAGAACATCTGTCCTGGACCAGGATGCCCAACCCCCAGCAGCCCATCCTCCCAGTGCCATCAGCTCTTCCTCTGCTTTTCTTCTTCCTTCAGCTCTACTGGGAAATTGTGGGATTAAAAGAAATCATGGACACAAGCACTTTCTAGTCCTCTGGCAAGATGCGAGGTAAATATTCACATTCTCCCTCTGAATAACAAGGTAAAGGGTCTTATTTGGATTATTCCTGAGGCAATTTAATGGAAGCTGAAGAGTCTGGCCAGGAGCAGATAAGGTCAGATCTTGCACAAAGGACTCCAAACCCGGCCCAGAGACTCCTGTTTAAAGGAGATTAGCACCCACTCCACATTTTCAGGACCCCAGCGAGGGAATAAATAATTCATTTTTCCCTCTATGTTTCTTCTCTGGCTGCCTCAATTCAGATTTAGGTCTCAAACACTTCCATTCGTAACTATAATTAAAACCAAAATCCGGGTGAAGTATCCCTTCCCAAGTGATGCGTGTTTCTCTGATTCCCTTGTCCCTGGATTAGTCCCCAGTGAAACCGGAGGAGTTTTAACCTTTCTCAGAGACTGAAACACCAGCATTCCTTACAGCTGCCCACGCAGAATCCTGAAGACACCAGGTAAACACACTTAAATCCACGATCTTGCCAGCTGGAAATTGGAGCCAAGCTTTGTCGTGAACCAGCTGGCCAGCATAGGCACAGGCATCCACTTGTGAAATAAGGACCTCCTAACTCACTTGTGCTCCTCCAGCGGCAGTCTTCCAAGCAATTTGTTTGCTTCTCTTCCCTCCCTCTAGTCCAAATAGTAGAGTCAACTCCAGAGTAAAACACCCTGCTTCATTATGAAGACAGACAGGTCTCCTAAGCATTTCCTGCTGCCTGTTTCTGTTTAGATCTGATTTTTCTCGGGGATCATCCAGTCAGGAAACAGAGAGAGCGAGATCAGACAAGACTAAGCAGAACACAGGGAAGCTAGACCAACACTGGATCCTTAGAACACACCCACATGAAATCATACCACAGGATACCCACTTCCAGGCTGCAGCCTGGGCAAGGGCTCCAAGCTGGTGAGAACTTACATTGTCATCACAGATACAGGAAGCCCAAGACCCACAGCAGCCACCAGATTTAAGGTGAAGAGACATGCGCTGGAGACACAGTGATACTCCTGCCTATTGACAACTCCATATAGCTTGGCCTGAACCATCGAGGTGTTCCGAAGTGTGTCCTCATGGTGACCAATTACAGAAAGAGGCTCTTTTAGAACATGAGAAAACATCTGTTAGGAGTGATGGGACAGAACTGTGTATTCAACACAAATGCCTTGACATGAATGTTCTCCACACTCTGGGAGGTAAGTGAGCGTCATCATGTCCCATATGGTCATGAAGGAAAACGCAAAGACTGGCAGTCTATTTCTATTATCCAAAGAAGACGAGAAAGTTTAAGTTTCACACACTTGAAGGAAACTACAAACTCCTGAGAATTCGAGTTCCACCTCTCTAATGTATTCCCAAAGGAGTCTGCTGTCCTCCTTTGGATCTGTGCATTTTGACTCATTGAAAGAAAGAGAAAACAGCAGTTAGGCTCACACGCAACATCATTCAAGGTGATGGCCTTGAAGACTCGCTTGCACCTCCAAAGTTTGGTCCCTACATAAGCAACAGGAGGCGCATCCTTTGGGAACATATTAGAAATGCAGATCTATAGCCAGGAATTTACCTCAGTGGTTCCAGCATCTGCCTGGCAAGTGCAAAGTCAATCCCCAATACCACATATCACAATGCCAGGCATGGTGGCTCACACCTGTAATCCCTGTACTTGGGAAGCAGAGGCAGGAGGATTGGTGTAAGTTCGAGGCTAGCCTGGGCTACATAGTGAGCTCAGGGCCAACCTGAACTACAAAGCAAGACCCTGTTTCAAAAAAAGAAATGCAGATCTCAGGCTCCACCCATACCTCTCCTTAGAACCTGCACTTAACAAGATGTCCAGATGATTCATGCGCACGTTACATGTGAGAAGCACGAGTCTAGAAGGCAGCTGAAGGCCAAGTGCAACCTGGGGGGCTAAGAACAAGCAACCCATTGAGGAGGGTCTTTGATTGACTTAGATGTAATCAGCACATTCCTGCAGCTACCTCTCCTTAATCCTCTTCCTGGCAAACCCACCACTGACTCTTTGACAAAAAGTCTGTGGGTGAGGCAGGTGTATAAGAGCATTGGCCACAAGTCAAGGTAGAGCTGACACCAGCAGTAACACTGGGCAGGTGCTGCCGCAAAGCCTAAATGGAATGTGTGGCTGAGAATTAGGTCAGTGTTTGAAGGGGCAGCAGCTGATTAAGCAGCAGCCAAAAAAGACTCCATGAATGAGGACAGACATTTGAGAAAGAGAGACTCACCGAGAGCCACTCTGTCGAAACACTCTTGAGACTAGAGGGCTGTCCCACTCAGCCAGCCAGCCACCACCATCCACAGCGCATGACCCAAGTGAGGCCTGGGGTCAAGGCAGAAGGAAGAGATTCCACAAGTGCAATTTGCTCTTGAAATAAGTCAGCGTTAGTATGAGCTCCACTCCCTGCCCCTTCACATGGATGAACAGAGATCCAAAGATGCTGACTCCTGATTGCACAGATGCCAAAACAGGCACAGCCTTCCTGTCTGACTTAACTGCTTCCATCTTCTGCTGACACATAGGGTCCCTCGCTGACATCTCTCCTCACGGAATAACATCTCCTGATGGCCAAATGGTGAAGGTGAGATTTCCTAATTCCTTCCCCTGAATCCCATGGCTGTAGGAAAAGCCAATTTTTTCTGATAATCCTAGGATTTGGCTATGTGACTAGGGTCTGAAATAATCAGCAAAACCCATCCTCCAGGTAACAGTGATTGGTTCAGAGCTCAACATGTCACTTAACTTGGTCTGATTAATTTGTAGTCCTGAGACTTTTGTTGACTAGCTGAGAAAAGAGTTCCCAGACTGGCTGGGTTATTGATCTTGATTAACAAGAGGAAATTGGACTATTACTTCACAGTGAACCTAAAGAAGAGGAGATTAAGAGACATACCTAAACTATCCCTTAAGGCATCTAGTATTACTATGCCTTGCAATTAAGACTGACGGAAGACTACAATAACTCAATCCACACAGGATTGCTAATGGCTCAGACCTTCCAGAACCAGCAGGTAAATAACTACAACCAGTTGATCTGTTTTCAAAGGGAATATAGAATGGTAGAAGTAGGTATAGAATGGTAGAAGAAGGTAGTAATAAGTACTAGCTACAAGCACATGACCATTTCCAGGAATTATTATGAGTATTTCCTTATTTTGTCATGAATACATCGTGTGTGTGTGTGAAATGTCTTTATTTCATTATTTTAACAGGAAATGTACTGACTTTAAATAACATTTAGGTAATGTTAATTTTGCATCATAATATTTCAATTCCAGGATATCAAAGAGGAGAGTTAACATCACTCAAGGACATCACCCCTTCTGGGGAAACAGTTTGTGGATTTTTAATAGAACTCAGGTAGATGGATCCTGTTGGGTGAAATTAAGATCTTACTGTTGCCTTTATTCAGAGATTAAGTCTAGTTTAAAGAGATCCATACGAATGTCAAATTGAAAAGGGTTGGACTTGTGACACCTAATTTTGGTGCCAGCTTCTCTGTGCCCTGGGGTACCCAGGGTCCACTTTGTTCTAGTGTGTCTCTGAGGGTGTTCTGGATGAGACTGGCACTTGAATAAGTGGACTGAGTAAAGCATACTGCCCTCCCCAAGGTCAGTGGATGACATCCAAACCATTTAGGGTCTGAAAAACACAAATATAAAGAAGAGGATATGTGCTGTCTCTCCTTGACTGCTTAAACTGGGGCATCACTTGGTCCCCCGCCCTCTCACTGGGATTCATATCATCAGCTCTCAGACTTCAGGGCTGAAACTATACTTCTGGCTTTCACTCCCGCTTGCAGATGGCAGATCACAGGACTCTGCAGCTTCCATGAGAGCCTGAGTCAATTTCCACTATCAAATCACCACATACATGTAATCTCCCATTGGTTCAGTTTCTCTGAAGAACCCTGATGCAGGATAAGAAAAGAATGTACATGAACCAAAAAGCAAATCGTCCTAGAAATAGCTATCAGCTGTTTTAGATCGTAAGGAGGTAGGCCACTGACACCAAATACATAAATCCAAGAAATGGAAACAGAAAAACCCTCGGTCTTCATTGGATCATTTGAGTTGCTGGACTTTTAGAGAACTGAGCCCATAAATTCCCTTCACTGTTTAAGGCAGCCGAGTTGAAAGTTCTGTTATTTGCAGCTAAAAACACACTAAATGACAGATCAGGTAAATAAATCACTCTTTCCTGGGAAGAAAGATAATGTCTCACCAAAATTCTCTTGGACTCGGCATATATTAGACCCTCTAGCTGCTGGTTCCTTCTTCCAGAATAGTCTTATCGAAATGAAAAAAAAAACAAGAAGAAAAAAGCAATAACAACAATAAGAGACTGTAGCCTCTCAGAGACGGGGGTTAAATGAGCTGCAAGGACATCAGAAAGTGGCTTGCCCTTCCCTCTGTTTCCCAGCTCCCTGAAACAATAAGCCCAAACCAGCCTAGGTTATTTTATTCCTCTTCCTTCATTCCATCTAGGAATTTAAATATCAGAAGCAAACTGTCCTCCCTCCCGCCACAGTTCTGCCTGCCCCCCTCCAAGGCCTCATCCCTTCTGTTGCTAGATGTAAGGGGCGGGGGGGGGAGTCTTTATTCTAATCCCAGTGCAATTCTCTTAGCTGTTTCCTAATCCCTCCACCTGTGAGATAATTGCTAGCATTTAGGGGAAAAAAAAAAAACCTCAATAGTAATCATAGACTTGCACACAAAGACACAAAAAGAGACAGATAAAACGAGAGAAAAGGAAAAGAAAAACTCCCAAGCCCAGAATTATTCAAGCTCTGACATCTATTCTGGAATTACAATGCAGCCAATCTCTATGAGGAAAAAGGGCTCAGCTTTATAGGAAGGGGTTCGTTTCAAATTACCACGGTTTAAATAGTTCTTATACACATAAAAGTGTAAGATAAACCTAAAAACTAAAAAAGCGTGGCTATTAGTGAACTATTTCCCCTCCTCCAGGGCCCAAATGTGAATTACATTCTCTAGGCTCTTTGCAACTGGGTGTGATCATGTGACTGAGCTGGCCAATAGTAAGCGATGTACATTCATGTGCACCAATAGTAAGTGACGCCCCCTGGCTGCGTGGCGAGGTCCGGGGCCTCTTTCCACATTTAACAGTTGGCCACAGAGCAGGACACAGTCTAGAAAATGACAAAGCTACAGAGCTACAAAGAGATTCCCCACTCCACCTTCTGTGCGTCTGCACTGCCGATTTCTGTGCAAGTGGGAAACTGCGTAGGATTGAACCACTGAGATTTGGGGATTGCTTCTCATTGCAGTTAGCCTACCCCGACTAACACACATACTACTTCCCTGGGCCTTTTGTTGTTATCCCCTATTTTCGACTTACTCTTCTGGATTTTAGGAAATAAACACAGACTAGTAAGAAAACAAGTTCCACAGAGCTCTCACTACAATGTCGGTATGTGTCAACAGTACAAGAAACTATTGCTTCCCCTCCCCCACCAAAAAAAAAAAAGGCTTTCAGAGTTTAAGTACTATTTGGTACAGATAAAGCCGAAGACAAGAAAAAAAAACTAAATTCACTGTATAGATTTTTTCCCTCTTACTATAATATGAGCTGAGAACACAGAATGATTTTTATTCATTTTGTATGTTCACTGTGCTCAATATGTGTAATACTTGTTAATTGTCAATTATGGTATATTGTTTCTAAAAAGAGGGAAAGGAACATGTTTATTAAAATTGTTAAGAAAAGCCACATTTCCTATTATGAATACACTTAATATGTGTTAGTTTATCATATGTCTTAATTTTACCCAAAGTATAATTATTTATAATATATATTATTTGTGTGCATTAAAAACATACTATAGAAGAGAAAACTGAAGTTCAGTGAAATTAATTGAAGTGATAATATGATAGGTATATCAATCTAGGCTTTAGTGACAAGTAAAACTTGGTTTACCTTAGTTTGGCCAGTAGTTTAGTCCTGATTTTGTAAATTTTAGCCAGTGTTTTCTTGCCTGTGAAATGAAGATAATGCTACACAACCATTCAGGTTTCCTCTTAAGTGATATGAGAAATAAAGCTAAATAAATCTTTTTGACAGGTAGAAGAGGGATGGAAGAGAAACTTAATGGTCATTTAGACCCGGTAAACCATTTCCAAGAGACAAGAGGTGCTAGTTCTTTTTATAAAACAAACTACCAACCGGGCCGGAGATTTAGCTCAATGGTTCGGGCGCCTGCCTCTCAAACGCAGGGTCCTGAGTTCGATCCCCGGTAACCACATACAATGCTGGGCGTGGTGACTCACGCCCACCAGCCATCAATACCACATACCACAGTGCCAGGTATGGTGGCTCACATCTGTAATCCCAGCACTCGGGAGGCAGAGACAGGAGGATTGCTGAGTTTGGGGCTACACAGTGAGCTCAGGGCCAGCCTGAACTACAAAGCAAAACCCTGTCTCAAAAAAACAAAAAAAAAACAAAAAAACAAAACCTGCCAACCAAGGAACAACAGAGGAGCCATGAAGTGGAATCATAGCTGCTCAACTCTGGGGAGCACAGACCTGTTGCTGTCCACTATGTGGATGAAACAAAAGAAGGCATAAAAGACTTCAACCACCACGTTGCCCGCAAAACGCATGGATGCAGGACAGAGAGACTCTAAATCATCAAATGTATCTTTCCCATTATTATTTTTGATGGAAGCTGACCAAAAATAAGAAAAGATTTGGAAAGTTGATAAAAATCACTATACTCCACAAATTACTTTGACCTTGCCTAGGCAGTGACCTTCACACTTCCACGGCTTAATGGCATTTCTTTCAGCAGTAGCTGATTTTACTATTAAATGGAGATGCAGGTCACAAGATAATATAACTAAATCACTCTTGTAAATATTTAATACTATTGCCTTTCCTTTTTCCTTTTAACAAATCACTATCAAAGGCCAAGCACATAGTGGAAAACACATTTATTTATTCTCTCCTAGAAAAAAAAAGCTTAGTGCTCATGCATTTTATCTATCTAGTTCTCCAGATGACTTTGGCACTTGAGAGCCCTTATGATCAAAACAGTATGAAGGAAGGCAATCTTTTAACAATTTAAGAACCAATTTCAGGCAGTGGTCAACATTCCCCAAAGTGGCCTCATGGAAAAATTTACACTTACTCCTTCAGACACATGTAGAGCCCTGAAAGAGAAAGTTATTTTTACAAGAAAATGAAGGAATGATATTAGCCTAACAACACGTACAGTCTTACTTGAGAATCTTTTTTTTTTATTTAAAACTTCATAAAAAATGAGAATCTAGAGGTGTCATGTCCAGGCATAAATTCTCAATGTTGAATGTCCATTATAATGATCATAATGTATGTGTAAAATGTATGTATGTATGTATATATAAAATGTACTACTTAAAACAATAAAAATAAAACCTTGTAAATAAAATGGCAACTGTTCTTACAGTAGAAAGGAAATTGGAAAAAGTCTCGGGCCAGGGATTTAGCTCAAGTGGTACTGGCACCTACCTTGGAAGCACGAGGGCCCAACTTCAATCCCCAGTACCACCAAAACAACAACGACAACAAAAAAACGGTCTCTAATGTATATCTTCACAGCACACCTTTACTGCATCCAACATGTACCCACTGTTACAAATAGTTAACATGAAGCAAAAAATGGGTATAAAAGGTTTTGTAAAGTCAGCAAATGCCAGTATCTTAAATTAGCCAAGATGAGGCGATCAACAGGGCAAGTTCATAAAGAAATACAAAGCACCCTAAAATCCTGAAACTCAGAGCAACTTATTGACAAATTTGAGACCTGAGGTTGGATCATTTCTAAGACAGTTAAGGATATTTCCAGAATCTTTCTTATATGACATGATTAATAGTGGTTTCAGCAATTTATGAATGATCTATACAAATCCTACTGAACAGTGAAGAAAACCAAGTCTTTGTGGCCATTTGGTGGAAGAGGAAAGGAAACAGTCCTGGGAGTCAGCAAGTCTGGTCCAAGTCCTTACTGCATTTCTAATCAACAGTGTGACAGACATGTCACTCGTGTCTTCTCAGCATGTTTTGTCATCCACAAAATTACAGTGGAATGGACTAAGAATTCCAAGTTTCCCTTGAGCTCTGAAATTATATGCTTCTAAGATCTGAGGAAGCGGATCAGCATTTTTTTTAAAAGAAACTGTTAACCAAATGTTTTTGTTTTCTTCATGGCTCATACATTTCTATCAAGTCAATAAGGAAATTCCATAGCACTTTTCTACCAAAAGAGAGCCAACATATCTATCAAAGATGCAAGGGAACCCCAAAGTTTGATCAGGATTTCTTCTCTTAGGGTGGAGAACTCTAAAGGAAGAGGCCACTGGGCTCCCTTTTGTGAAGGAGATGTCCAAAGACCTTCTACTAAAAACATAGGAAGGTCACTAGGAGGCTCGGCTGTTCATGGTGCTAAATTCTTAACTTTATTGGCTCTATGACTTACTACTACTTCCCCTCTGTGATTGTTAGCAGAAACTGTGACAGGAACTAGAAACCATGATGAATAAAACTGGGGAGCTTATATTCCCACAGACTACTAGTTCTTTAACAATGTGTAGTACTGCTTTCCTTTGCATGGCATTCTCACCTCCATTTCATCAACTGTTACCCACACCAAACCTACCAAGTAGACACTTCACAGGTGAAGACAATTCAAGCTCAAAATGATTAGATAATATTCTCAAAGTTACCAAACCTAGGGGGCCAGAGGGTTAGCTCAGTGGTTCTGGCGCCTGCCTCGCAAGCTCAAGGTCCTGAGTTGGATCCCCGGTAACCACATGGAATGCTGGGCGTGGAGACACGCCCACCAGCAATCAACACCACATACCACAATGCGGGACGTGGTGGCTCACGCCTGTCATCCCAGCACTCGGGAGGCAGAGACAGGAGGATTGCTGAGTTTGAGGCTTGCCTGGGCACCATAGTGAGCTCAGGGCCAGCCTGAACTACAAAGAGAGACCCTGTCTCAAAAAAAAAGCAAAAAAAAAAAAAAAAAGTTACCAAACCTAAGGAGTGATAGTGATGTTAACAAGATGAATTTCTGATGTTGATGATGAGTATTTATGACTACTCACGTGTAATTATTTGTTAGAGTCATGTTTCAACGTAAGTCCTTTTAATATAATGCCATGGATAGTATTTTTGTTCCCAACATTAGGATAATGAGATTTAACAAGTTTATATAGCTTGTGTCAAATACTAACATCAGCACTCTAATCTACAAAGTTTTATGTCCACCACCTTGAACTACTTTTCCACATTTATCTGAGTACGCTTTTTTTTTTGAGACAGGGGCTTGCTTTGTAGTTCAGGCTGGCCCTGAGCTCACTATGGTGCCCAGGCAAGCCTCAAACTCAGCAAACCTCCTGCCTCTGCCTCCTGAGTGCTGGGATTACAGGCGTGAGCCACCGCACCCGGCATTGTGGTGTGTGGCACTGATTGCTGGTGGGTGTGATTCACCACACCCGGTATTGTTGTATGTGGGTACCAGGGATTGAACCAGGGACCTTGTGCTTGCTAGGCAGAAACCAGAACCACTGACCTAAATCTCCAGCCCACAGTGCACTTTTTTTTTTTTCCTGTGGTACCAGGGATCGAACTCAGGCCCTTGTGCATCCAAGGTTGGCGCAGTACCACTTGAGCTAAATCCCCAGCCCTCACAGTGCACTTTTTACTCTGTAGTTCTGAACTTGGATTAGAATTGTTTATACCTGGATACCTTGTGTTCCAGGTTCAGCTGCACATAGTTTAGAACCAGAAGCTTACCCCTATCCATCACAATTTTGACCAAGGTATTTGTAAGCACCCATTATTTGCCACTGGGGAAAATAGGGAGAATAGATCTGGATCAGCAAACTGTAACTGCATGACCAGATAAACAGCCCCAGGCAAATGATCTACTAGAGATGGATCAACATCAGCCACTTCATACTAAACCGACAGCATATAAATAGGACAAAGACTTCAGCTGTGCACTGGGAGAGCCCATAGTCCTCGCCAGCCAATGACTTCTAAACAAAGTACAAGTAATTCTTAGCAGGGAGGAATTGTTTTTACCTACATGTTTAATGTGTGGGGAAAAAAAAACCCACACACATTCACAGCTGAACTCTCAGAGTTATAGGATGAATAACCTTAGATATACAATGGAGAAATGTGGAAAAATATCCGTGGTGATTACTGACCTGCTTTGAACTTCAAAGAAAATATGACTGTAACATTCAGGTGATTCTCTTACCTTCTGCTGACATCAGCTCTTCCCAGAGTTAAGCAGGCCATTAACAGAAGTGTTTACACACACTATATGGCTTTCCATTTAAGTATTTAGGTAATACGAACCAGAAGTGGTTTAACAAGACTAGTGTCTAAAACTGCAGTTGTTTTCACATCTGTGTTATGTGTTTCACCAGGGAGCAGCAATTTCCCTATTGAAATTATCCATCCAGAAGCTATTCCCAATCAAAACAAAATATAGTAAAAAGCATTCTTGAGTGAAACCAATCCAAAAGCTTCCCTCGAATTCTAGAGGCATTAAGGTTTATAATATTAGACTTCAGAAGGACTTTAGAATTATCTGTCCAAAGTTTTTCAACTGAACACTAACTTTAATTCAAGCTATTCTTGTCCCAAATGAAAATTACAGAAAAGAATTTCATGTCAAAAAAAAATTGGGGTAACTGTGAAAAGTACATTTTTCTTCCTGGAGATTTATAATTTGCGTTGTCACAACAAAGCCTCTGAGATGTCCCACAGTCAAGAAACCTGCTTAATTTGGTTTAAATCTGTGTTTTCAGAACTTATTTTTTGCAGTACTTTTTTTTTTCTTGAAACCTTTGCATTTCTCAAAATTCTTTCCACAGATAACAATCTGCCAAAACACACTATATAATGTCAGCTCCTGAAAGATGATAAAACGTCACATGCACTTATTTTTCCTTGGGGCTATTTTGAAACCAGATGATACACTAATTTTAAAGAAACATGAACACTTAAAGCTTTTCCAGTTAATAAGGAAGTAATTGAACTTAAGAAATTTATATTAATAAGCATACAAGCCATTACAGGTATAATATTGGACTACAAAACTTACATTATCAAGTTTGTGCTAATGGATATCATAAACAATGGGAAAATGTGGAAATATACATATATATTTTTTAAGGTATTTAGCTAATTTTTTTAGCAATTCTTAACACCAACAAGGAACAGGTGACAACAGTAACAAGTTCAGGTTAAATACTTCAACAAAATGAGTTGAGATCATTTCCTACATTTGCTTGGTGTTTGCTACCGTATTTTGGTTTTGGAGATGTATAGTGCGCACAAACATATAAGGCTTTTGAAGTTTGAGATTCATTTTAGGATAGCATCAAGCCAAAGCACTGGCTCTCATTTCAATAATGGATCCGTAGGCACTTGCAAGCCACCCTCATTAGCTTATCTTTAAGTAAATATTTTGATTGTCAGACAGCTCTTGCAAACAAGGTTCTGTTCCAAACACTCAGTGTATCCAAACCCACTTGCACATCACTCATCTAATAATCCTGCCAGTGTTAGAATATAAAAATCATCCTAAGGAAGTCAAAGTACAGAGGAAAAGCATGCTTTGTGGTTTTCATTTAAAATGGCCCCAGAGAATGGGGTACCCAGTCTCTTTCGGTTCTGTGGTCTTCACTCTGCAACATTACCATAAAGCTTAGGAAATGAGCTATTACGCACCACGTCCCCCCTTGCAGCTATCACAGAAAATCACACACTCACAAAGCAGCATTAATTGTCAGAATTAGCAACCATTTAAAAGGCAGCTGTTCTTTCATTCTTAAATAGGCTCCAATTTTCAGATTTTTCTCCCTGTACTGGCCACTCCATCTATGATTTTTACACACACATGCACACTCAAAGGATCTTAGTCAAATGAATTTTCTAAAACTATCCATATAAACAGAAATACTGTTTATTAAGCAACATCTTTCACCCCAATACTTGCCTTCATTACTACAATCTGCTGGAAAGCTTCCAAGCTGTGCGGAAGCACTTTTCAAAGCTCTAAGTGGAAGAGTTCTGCTTTGTGTGGGTTGGGGAGAAAAATGAGCAGTATCTCTTTAAGAGTCAACAGTAAATTAACTTGCCCATATGAGGGAAATAATTAGCAGTTAGTAGCTTATTAAAAGGATGGCAAAGGCCAAGCTGCCATCTGGGATCTCCAGTTTCTTGTGATTGCTATTATGTCAGGATGTGCAAGTTGCATTAGCTTTCATGTCACTGCGCCTGCCCTTACTTTACATGTAAATTTTAATGAAAGATGCAGCACTCTTAAAATCAGACATCCATCAGAAAGTGTTATTAGTCTGGCTTTTTACAAAGCATATGGTCTTTTCCACCTCTGCTGTTCCACTCACCACTAAATGCCTAAGGGAAAAAAAAAAAAGAGGAAAACCCAATGATATCAATTAAATATTCTCTTTGTGCAGAGGGAAACCTGAGCATCAAATATGGGGCCAAGCTCTCTCAGAGGAGGGCAATGTCTTTGCTTCTGTTTACACACAGTGAAGACCATAGCACCTCAGTCTCTCACAAGGTTAATCCTTCTGAATGAAAGCAAAAGCCAGCTAGAAGTCCCCTGTTGATTGTTTTATAAATATACAAGGTTTTGAGGGAGAATGAGTGTACAGTATACCTTACAAATATGTGGCAGAAAGTTCATATCTCAGCCTGGTTGGTATTTACTGGTAAGTGTAGATTTGTTCAATTGGAGTTGTACAGACAATAATAACATGCATTTTACGTATTTCACCTTGGATGTACCTCCACTCAGCTCAGCGGAGATTAATAAACAATGAACAACTGGAAAATTCCTTCTATATTCACACTCAAAAAAAATTCTTTTCTCTGATTCCAAGAACTTAAGAGCATTGGTGATTCGATTGAATGCATTATTTCCTAACAGGAAATAATATCTTTAATATAAAAATTTAATGTTAAAAAGTATAGTAAGTTGCCAGGTGTGGTGGCTCACACCTGTAATCCCAGCACTCCGGAGGCAGAGACACGAGGATTGCTGAGTTCGAGGCTTACCTGGGCTACATAGTGAGCTCAGGGGCAGCCTGAACTACAAAGCGAGACCCTGTCTCAAAAAAAAAAAAAAAAAAGAAAACCAGAATGTATTTAAGCCTTTTCTTCTTTCTAGAAAAAGCACTTATTTAAAAGCTATTTGTAAACTTCCCCTTTGTTACCCACAAGGTATCAGAGCCCCAAAAACACAGGGCACATTTTCACCCTCATTGCTGTAGTTGGCACCTAGCAGATCCTTGAACTCTGTCAATGCTTGAATACGGAGTAAACATTGCTGCTTTAATGAGAAAGCAGAGGCTCTCCTAAATGCAGATACATATCACCCTAGTATCTATTATTTTCAGTACACCTGCAAATGGAAGCTATGTATGAAAACATGGTACACGACTGTGAACTCATTAATACACACTAGGACAAAATGTGCCTATGCCCAAACATATGGACAGTTCCCTGCACACTTGAGAAACAGAGCGTGCCAGATATGCACCTAACCACATAAGGAAATGTACTGTTTTTATTATTTTAAATGCTTGCTCTCTTATTATTTTAAATGTCTTTCCATCAGGCAATTCTTTTCAATTCTTTACAAGTGAGCTATATCATAAAGATAGACAATTTAATTCAAAACATTCTCTACTGCAGATACTACCAATGTATAGTTAAAAAGTATATATCCCCTAAGATTAATCAACTTGATTTAGTGAGCAAAGATCTATACAAATAGTCTTCTCTTCATACCTTGAAGAAAAGTGTTTTATAATACTTGTATACATAGGCATACATTATATTTGATAAGTCAGTCACCAATAAACCCAAATTGATAATTGAGAAGTAGACATGTTGCTCAGAAATCCATGAAATAATTTCTTTTACGTACTGTCAAAAACTTAATTGAAACATTCATTCATACAGTGTGCATTTATTAATAAATCCACTGTTCAGATTTGCAGTTTTTAAATGCTCCAAAGAACAACTGTGCACAAAAAATGTCTTCATATCCAATAAAAATTTTTGAACAAGAAATAAAAACCTTTCATATTTTAAAGCCCCATTTAAAAACAACAGTGCCAAAAATACAGAGCTACTAAAATCAGGCAATTTACATTTTATCTTTAAACTAAATCTATCTCCCTCCCCACCAAAGACTTTCAAACATTAGAAGAAAAGAAAAAAAAAGAAAATAGCCTCCTTTAAGTAAAAGATTTTATTGTCAAAAGGACAAATCAGTGGTGGATAAGAAACAGATGACACAAGAGATAGACATGTAATATTGCCCCATTTTATTATAATTAGATATTTATAAAGCACAGATGAGTTTATTTTCCTAATTAGTAGCTTGCATTACATTTACTAATTTCCATAAACAGTTGGCTATCAGGCAGTAACTTATTTGCAGGGCTCTTGAGTCCTCCCAGGAACAAGAGGGGGCTCCACTCCTCAAATCAACTTTCTTAATGTTATTACCAGCAAAATACAATCAACATGAAACCATGTTCAAGTTCATGTAGCTTGATTGTCTCTCTCTAAATTGGCCCATGTTGATTAGTTCAGCATTAGAAGGCCAATGATCAAATCCACACAGCAAAAACACATACAAATAAGTCAAAAAGAGCCTCTTCATTCTAAAGGTCAAGTAACTAAAGACTTGAGTAGAGTAAAAGGACAAAGGAACTCAATGCCCCCAGCAGCTTGTTTTATTTAAAAATCATTCCTGTGTGGGGGAAGTATTATGTCACATCATTTCCTAGTTATTCTTAACATTCACCACACTCTCCCCATGGAGGCCCACAGCACCAAGCAAAACCACCCAACACACAGATTTGCACTGCCAGTCACAACAAGGGGAAGAAGGATACCTTTTACCCTGGCCAGTGCTAGGGGCAAAGAGGAAATTAACTGTTCTTCCAGGGAACAGTTAACAATCCCACAATCGACAGTCACCAAAAAGTCTTGGAAAAATGTTTCATTCCACCTTCTTTCCCAAGTCCAAGGTCACACATTGTGGTTCCTGTTAATTCACTTGGTACATACCTATATATCTATGTCCTCATACCTGTCTACATGAAGAAAACGATGCCATGAGCTGACGTTTTTATAGAACACACACCTGGCTTACCTCAGGGCGCTGGCCTGCATTCTTGCATGGCAGCCATCAGTGAAGCAGAGTCAAGGCTGTGCTGCCCATGGGAACTGTTGGCTCCGGTTTAGCAGAGACCCTGCTACAACCTCTTTATTTCCTGAATTACACTAGACTCCTCCTCGACCTCAGGTACATGTCAAGTCCCTGTAGGTATTTGCATTTGCAATTCCTGCTTCAAGTCCAGTTGTGAAGGGAAGTATTTGGTCACCTGCCTGAGAACAGGCAACCCTCAAATGAACAAGAAAAGAGGGGATCAGACCCCAGACACACAGTCAACACTCTAACAAAGGCTGTAAACTTAAGTCCAAAAGCTGACCTGTGCTGTTCATGGAAGAACTCTCCTCATCAGACACTTCTAATCTCATTTGTTTGGAGCCATGGGCTCCCTAATGGCCTTTTGAATGTAATGGCTCTCATTAGAGTCTAAACATCCTACTCAGTTTTGTAGATTTGACCTCACAATTCTGTGCACTACCAGTTGACTGCTTTGTCACGCAGCTTTTGAAGGATGACAGTATCTGGGACATTTATTCTTTTCTTGCCACACTCCTAAGAAACAAGCCCAGGCCTTTGCCATTTGTACTCTGCTGTAGCTATAAGCTCTTGCACCACACATAGATGGGAGGAGACCCGGGCCAGAAAATCTGGTCTCTGGCTTCTTTGCATGACCCTTGGGCTTCCTTTGCCTAGTGGGTTGGGATAGTGAGAGTATTGACAAGAGGTGCTGGCCAGTGAGTAGCATGACCCCGTTAGCAACATCACTGATGAAAACTCAAATCCAGTCTACCCTTCCCCATATAAGTAACACACTGATTGTTTAGTTCAGTTAAACACTACTGCAGTCTGGGAGGATTCATCAAACCCAGCTTGTAACCAAGCACTGAGTTCATGTAATATCGGTGACATGGATGACCAAAGCATGGCCTCCACCCTTTCTTGTGCAGATATAATGGCTAAATCACACAAGTAGATCTGGTAAGGTTTGGTGCACAAGCATGAAATCCTAGGAGGCTCTGACTTCTGAACATGATAAGAGGGTGAAGTATATTTAAGGACGTTCAGAAAGAGGACAGAGCTTGAGCCAAACTCCAAAGGCAGGAAAGCACAGTGTGGATTCATGTAGAATAGCTGGAGGCTTCAGGAGACTGGGGGCTGGCAAGGGCAACAAGGAAGAGCAGGTCACAGGGTCATGAAACATGAGGCAGTGATGGCTTTGGACAGTTATACAATGAGAAACCATCAAAAGCTTTTGAGCAGATGAGCTACATGGTCCAATTCCTTCTAAGTTTGTTTCATTTTCACATTGAGCAAGATGACTGATAGAGTGAGAAGGATTAGAGAGTTTTTAGTCCCTTCCACACATAACACAGTAAAGTAGACACATCTGGACATTAACAGATGAACACATTTGTCTTCAACATACTTGCAACCTGGTAGACAGGAATGGCCCAGTTGCCCAAAACTTTTAACATAACTTGTTACAAAAATATGTGGAGGCCAGGTGTGGTGGCTCATGCCTGTAGTCCCAGCACTCAGGAGGCAGAGACAGGAGGATTGCTGAGTTCGAAGCTTGCCTGGGCTACATAGTGAACTCAGAGCCAGCCTGAACTACAAAGCGAGACCCTGTCTCAAAAAAAAAAAAAAAATACGTGGAGGGGGTGCTCCCCTCTGCTACGGGTAGCATTAGGTAAGTTTCAGCAGTCAGAGAAAAAGGGAAGGTGGAGCTATTTGAGGGGAGAGGACCAGAACAAGCAAAGCTAGAAGACAAGGAGCCAGAAAGGTTATTTGGTATCCTGTTTGGTCAGAGTAGCAACTATCATCTAAGATGAACGGAGGAGAGAAATAAGGGAAGGCTGCAGGGTGCGCTGGGGCAGGCTTCGGCATGGAGAGAGCTAGCCTACAGCCCATCGCTGGACAGCAGAGTTCACAGAGTTGTAGGTTGCAGGAAAGGCCGGGAGACAAGGGGAGTAGGGAGGCTCATTAGGACAGGGCAGTGACCTAGTTTGTGGGCACCCAGCCTGGGTGATAAGGAAATCGGGGGCCCACTAACAAAAGCAGGGACATCAGTAAAGGAAGCTGGTTTGTCGATAGATAGTACAAAGGCCGTCTTTGGACATACTGAGGTGACAGGACTAGGTGACATTTATATGGACATCACAACAAATGCAAAGTGGCAGGCTGGAACCGAAGACAGATCCGTGCCCGGGAGGTAGCTGGGAGGCACATACACAGAGCTCATTCCTGGAGCCGAGGGAGGCTATATAAAGCAGAGGTGAGGGGCTCAGGTCCACGGTTTCATTCCCACTTACTAGCCACATGCCTCAGGTGACTTAATGCTGAGCCTGGTTATGTGAGATGGATTAGGTGTGGTGAGGCTCGCGGAGCACCTCGCACAGCGCCCACCTCGCACGCTGCCTTCCAGAATCACCAGCAGCTGCTCCTCACAGTAGCAGCCACGACCCAGAGAAAGAGAGACACGTGTGTGCAAAATCTATAAATTCTGTCACATTCTTAGGATCACCTGAAGGGCTATTATAAGGAACTCAGGAAAGATAGACAGACACTCACTGGTGTCATCGATACATCGCAGTCATCGATAGGAGGAGAAACAAGGAACAGTGTTGTGGGCTTTACAGAGGCCGAGCCCTGGGCAGATGGGTGGCTGTGCCCACCAGGAGAACACTGGCAGCCTTGTAGAGCCAGAGAGGGGCCCCTCTAACCCTTATTCTTCCTCCTCCCCATTTCTCACTCACTTTCTTCCCAAAGGTCACAGCTCAGCAGTGGGGTGAGGGTTCCCCAGGGCAGTTTCCTGAGACTGAGCCTTTCTGGGATTAGTGTGAAAGCAACAGGCAAAACGACCATACCCGTCGTGGGAAGGACCGAACAGCATCCAAGACAGCCGTACACAACTTTGTTAAAATCCTGAAAACATCAAACTCAAATGAGATGAACAGTTCTCGCCGGCCCCTCCTCCCCTCCACACCTTACACCAGAATTCCCATGTCCTGCTTTGGTTATTTGCCACTTTCAGAAGGAAGCTGCTGCGTACAGCTTCGCTGAGATGGAGCCGGAGAGTGAGGGAGGAACTGGGGAGAAGTGGACACAGATACATGTTTATAATTTATCAATTAACCTCTCCCTTCACTCCCACACAGCTAATCCAGTTTGAGCTGGTGAGCCAGGCCGGCCGGGCACAAGTCTCTGACAGCTTTGATTAGCAATGGACGAGTGGGCGGGGCTCCCCAAAGGTGTGAAACAGGAAAGGCATGTCAGAGCGCCCGAGCAAAGCCACTGGCTCGGGGCCTTTCCTCTTCCTGCCACCCAGCAAGAAGCTGAGTGTGGGAATTAAAGTCCTGGATTACCTCTCTCTCTCCTTGTCCTCCTTAAAGTGTCACGCATTTTTATTTCTAGATGCTTCTGTGCAGCCCCCAGTCCCACCCTTCCTAGCCCACTGCCTCACATCAGAAAATTCCAATTCCTCCATATATGGTACTGATAAAACAACACAGAGGGACCAAAGGCAATAAATAGCCCACAAATTCCACAGCAAATAAAATTATATGCAATGCACCAATCCTTTCCTCCTCAATTATCATTCTTCCCTGACATCCCCCCAAATTCAGTTATTTTCAAACAACAGCAATGAGGCATGATACTCCCACCTTCCCCTGTTCCCTCAAAACCCGCTCCAGAGAGGGCATCTTAGAATACTCAGTACTGAAGTAAAATACATCTTTTCCACACTGTGTGACCACTTCCAGGATCCTCCATTCCTACCGGAAACAGTCAGAAATCAAGCATAAGGCTCATGTCGTACTTGGAAAGTTGAGTCAACTCTGAGCTGCCCCCAAACACCAAACACAAAGTGCATCGACAAGACATGATAGTTACAGCTTTTCTTTTTTTTTAGTTGTTGGTAAACAGATAAAACTCTAATCTGGACTGTGTCCCTCATGATCAACATGTTCCCTGGCACACATGAATAATTCAGAAGGCAGATTGGTAGTTATACTGATAAAAATAAAATGATCTCTACCTTTACTTCTACCTATAGAAATGAAGTAGAAGGTCCAGGAATTAAGGAGGGAAGCATTGTGTCCACCACGGAGGAGATGAGAGAAGGAAAGAAAGAGGAGAGGAACATCAGCACATGGACGCACAGAGAGGAGGCACACATAACATCTCCCAGGACAGAAAGAGCAGCAGCACCGCAACCCCTGAGAGGGCAGCACAAAGGAGCACACGGTGGGAAGCTCGAGCAGGCCGGGAGCATGGTGACCCGCAAGCCCCTCCACTCGCTCTGAGCTTCGGTCCATTCGCGTCTTCTCCACCCCATCCTTAGAAACAGGACCCGCCCGGCATGCAAACACAGCGCAGCCACGTGGATGAGAAACTGCATGCACAGAACCAATCTAGCGTAGTGGGGGAAGGGCCCCAGGAAGATAGGGTCTCCTATCCTCCAAAATTAATGGGAATTATGACAACTGAGAGTGTAACAGAAACACATCAGCGATGTGCACACAACTCAATAATTTCACCCCTACTTACAGACATCAGCAACAGACTGGGGGGATTTGGTGGGAACAGGACAGAAGCTCCCCTCTTTTACGTGAGGAAATAGAGAGAACACGAGGAGTATTGGTAGCAAGAAGAGGATTGGTTTTCACATAATCATCAGAAGTCCAAGAATGGACAAAAAAGTAGGAAATGGAAAGAATGACAGGAAGGGTAATGTGGCCAAAGGGTTGTTTTAAACAGTAAAGCACAAGTGGCAAATTAAAATCTTAGTGGAAACCATCACCCAGAAGGATTTTGCTTCCTTTCTTACAAACGTCTCCAAAGAAGAATTCACAGCATCCATGTTTGTCATCATCTCTTTCTGTCTAGAAGACATGTAACTTATACCCCTAGGGCATGGTTATGCCTGAATCTCCTTCAAAGGGACATTTAAAGACAGGGTGAAGTGTAAAATATAGGTTAAACAAACGCTTTTCATTCCAGCATTGGGATTAGCCTTCCTGTGCTACAGTGACCTATCTGGAATAAGCTAAATCAGGATGAAAGAAGCCCCATCGGCATGTGCCAAACTCTGCCTATGGCATCAGGCATCTAATGCTCATAGTACCCCACCCCTCTGTAAAAGCTGAGAGAACTTCTGAAGGGCAGCTGGGAGCATAAGACTGGAGAATATAAAAGGTCTTCTGAGGACTCTGAAGGCTGCTTTTTCTAGTATAACTTGTCACCAAGGCTGGGTCATCATATTCCAGCAATTCAAACGGCTCCGTTCCTCTGTCCTCTTAAAAAAGTACCAACACCAGACACGTCCCCTGCTCATACTCTCTCATGGCTACTGGCTGCTGCCACCTGCTTCTCTCGCTCACCTGTGAGAACAGAGTCCATTCCCGCCTCTTCCAGGGCCCCATCAAACACCCGGAGCTCACCTGTCCTCCTCCCTCTGTTCTGTCCTCTGATATCTGCAGGCGTCCTCGTTAGCCTGCCTGTCAATTCTGGGTGCTCTCACCTGCCCATCTTCACCACTATTTGGACGCCATACACTATCTTCTTTTAGGCCTCTGGGCTTCCTTGGTCTGATCACACTTCTCTATACAGCAGAACCATCTGATGGATCTGAAATAATGGAACAGGGGACTAGTGCTGCCTACTCTCCCTGCAAGACCAAAGGAAACAAGAACATTTGAGGAACCCCCTCCTTATTCTTTTCTTTGATCCTTCAGAAAGGGACCGGGTCCCATGTGTATTTTGAAAAGAAATGGCTAAGAAAAAAGTATACACTAATCTTGTAAGGTTCCAAAGAAACACAATAGTTGCAATTGAACAGTGAAAGAAAAGACAATTTTAAGTAGGTTCAGTTCTCAAATCCTGATTTGGACTGATAATGTGGAAAAATTTTATTTAGGAGAAGAAGGCTTCATTCATTCCCACCCCATGCTTAGCTGAGCTGAATTTCCCGCACAGTTCATTCCCTGCATATTTGAATATTTTAGGTTGCAGATGCTGAATTCACAAATCTCTATATGCAACTTTCTTCAGGGTATATAATGAGTCCTGCCATGAGGACATTAGCATGTTCTTTCGGTGATTTTTGCTTTTATATGAAACTGAAAACAGCCAAATCCCCACGGGCCTCCTTTGGCAGGGGTTGGGGGAAATAATCAAAGTGTCAGTAAGATGGGCAATGGAATGGAGGGGAAAACAGAAAGCAAACCTTTACCCAGAGTGAGACACAGGGAGAGGCCCAGCTCTTCTCCCCCAACCAGAGGCCCAACCTGGAGCCTGAGGAGGAGCAGGAGGAAGTTAACCGCCTGGTTGCTCTGAAATTAGCTTCATTCACCCCCATTATCGATGCGTCATGCCTTGTTTCATGCTTCCCTCTTAGAGGCCGCCCAGCAGGGCCGGCGCCTGGGATGACAAATGGTGGCAGAGAATGGAGAAGCCAGGGGGAGGGGCAGGTGGGACACTCGAATGCATCAGGCAAGTGCCCCCCATAGCAGGGCAGCCGTGCTTCCGGCCTGGCCCGCACCAGGGAACGGGCAGCGGGTGGCCTGCCAGCAACGGCAAGGCTCCGAGTGACCAGCCAGAGGGAGTGTGACCAGCCAAAGGCACGAAGACAAGCAGTTCACAGCGGCGCAGCACAAGCGCAAGGCACCTACCTTGTTCACTCATCATGAGGTGGGAGAGTCCTTGTGGGAGGAGAGGAGAGAAGGGAAGAGAAAGAAGACAAAGTTAAAATCCCACATGCAATGCAATCTTCTCTTGATTATTTTGAATGGAGGCAGGTGTGGCAGGGGTAGCCCATAGGCTCGGAGCATGCGCCACACCCTTGGTTGGTCTTTTGATTGCTTAAGTACTCTGGGACTGAAACACTCAAGGAGAGTGTTTTCTTTTTTTTTGTTTTTCTTTTCTTTTTTTTTTTTTTAAACCAGTGTTCTATGTAATTGGTAAGATTTGTGATGGTTCTCCCTGAGGAGAAGACTCTGATGTCAGGCAAAGTAAGTTTCTTTCTTTCTTTCTTTCTTTCTTTCTTTCTTTCTTTCTTTCTTTCTTTCTTTCTTTCTTTAAGTTATGGCACTTGAAATAGTAATACATGGTCACTGTAAAAACCTGGGAAAATTCAGAAAAATGAACAGGGTGAAAACCAATCAGTTGTCATTGCAGCATCTAGAGATTATCATCACCTTTTTTTCTAGATACAGTATTGTTTTCTACATGCATTCAATCCTATTGAACATACCCAAGAAGCTCTTGCTGCCACAAGTTGCTCAGACAACCTAAAACTATCTCTCCTATCCCTCCGTCTATTTCTGTTTCCCTAGAAAGGGCACCATGCTTTTGTCAGAGATCCCTGGTTCAGCCCTGAATGGGTTAAGAGACTCCATGAAGACCAAGTTAAGGAAAAGAACACAATCTCAGATGTGCTTCTGGAAGGTAAATAAAAGTATTACAAACTTTTATAAAATGTATTTGAAAAATAAATTTATTTGATAAATTTATTGAAAGTAAAGATTTCCAACAGTAAGCAATGACAGTAGTTATTTGCTCTCATATTGCTACACTACTGTTGTTGATATATTTGTCCTTGGATTTTTTCTATTATCTATTTTACAAAATCTAGATCATCCCAGAGAATCTTTACACATTGCAAAAATTCAGGGATATGCAGGGATTATTAAAGGAGAAAAACCTCTAGACTATGGAAATCTCTAAATATTTTTGGAGATTACTAGAGATTTAGAAAAGTAATCAGAGGCAAAATATAGGTCAAGCAGCTGACTTTTCAAAGATCAATGATATATTAAGTACATAGATACACGTGCCATAAATGTCATGGGGTCTATTTTTAAATGAATTTCATTAAACCATAATCATATTTTAAATGCAAAGTCCTAGCATTCACTGCTCCAAAGCTAGGATTAATTCTCAGTGGAGAGTAGAATCACGCCAAAGTGAATCATCCTTATAATTTGTTTTATTCAAAAAATTAATTTGGGGTCTTTCTTGTTTTAGAGGAGGTGGGATAGTAAGCAGAGAAAGAAAAGGCCTGAAATTTGGCTTAGAGGAAACCTCACAGAAATACCTACTCTTCAAATGCCTGATGTTTCTGGAACCAGTGATAGCCTTCAGGCATCCTAGCAGGAGTACTAGGAAGAAGGTGTGGAGCAGGCAGGTGAGGGTATACGGGAAGAGAATAGACATAAGAATTCAGAAGACAGGGTTGGGGATTTAGCTCAGTGGTTCCAGTGCCTGCCTAGCAAGCACAAGGTCCCTGGTTTGATCCCCGGTAACTACATGCAACAATGCTGGGCGTGATGACTCACATCTACCAGCAATCAGTACCACATACCATAGCGCTGGGCGTGGTGGCTCACACCTGTAATCCCAGCATTTGGGAGGCAGAGGCAAGAGGACTGCTGAGTTCCAGGCTAGCCTGGGCTACACAGAGCCAGCCTGAACTACAAAGCAAGACCCTGTCTCAAAAAAAAAAGAACTCGGAAGACAGACGTCCACTAGAATATCATTGGCTTTAAAAAATGAGAATACCGCACCAATCTTGGATGCACAAGGGCCTGAGTTCAATCCCCAGTACCACCAAAAAGAGAGAGAGAGAGAGAGAGAGAGAGAGAGAGAGAGAGAATAAGGAAGATCTAAAAAGAAATAGGGCATCATGAGGGGACAAGTATTTCACACCTAAGATGCAAGGTGCTTGGATGAGTGGAAACTAGAGGAAAGAGACTATTGGATCCAGATAAACTCTTTTCCAAATTATTGAAAGAAACCCAAGAAGTATATTTGGTGGTAAGGAGTATGCAGGTCATGGAGAAGCTCTACAATTGTCCTTCAGCTTCTGTGAATCTCAAAGTATAATTTCCCTGGTGACATGCATCAGGCAACTGGAGGTACTCTCTGAAAATGAAGGAGCTGGGCCCCACCCCAGACAGAATGAATCAGAATCTTGAGGCAAAGTTAGGCAAGATCTGAATTTTAAATAAGTTGCCCAAGTGATTCCCTAGCTCACTGGAACTTGAGAGCTCCCCCTTTAGAATGCAACATAAATCAATTTTAGGTAAATTAAATTATATGAGAAATGCACTGGGAGGAATTGGATATTTAATGGAACCCTGCAGTAGAGAAAGAATCCTTTTAAAATGCAAATATCCCCCCACCTGTGTTTTTAAAATTCAAGTATGTCCTTATCAGGTTTTATTTAAGTACACATGTAGTTGCAATGTTGCCAGTCAAATAAAATGTTATCTTTTTCTATCTTCTTCAACTTGTAAAAGCCTTAAATTGAGATATAAAGCCAGGAATGCAGATCTGGGATCCTAATGTCAAAACTTTGGTTTTGCTGGCAATAAAGCAAAAATGGACATGAGTAAGTACGTGAAGCTGGATGGGGAGGGAAGATTCTATATAACCATAATTGTTTGAGTTTCATTTTGCTTTTGGGGAAGGAAATTTTCTGCCACTTTCATGTCAGTGTCTTTTTTTTTTTTTTTTTTTTTTTTTTTTTGCCAGTACTGGAGATCAAACTCAAACCCTTGTGCTTCCAAGGTAGGAATAGTACCCCTTGAGCTAAATCCTTGGCCCTCAGTATCTTTTCTTGTACAAACCTATTCTCATCCCTTTTAGAGTTAAGAATTGAATATTATCAAATCCTGTTTCTCCCCCAACTCAAAACACTCCTGCTGGTGCTACAAATCTCAGAGCCCCAGTAGTGAAGAAAAGAACTAACAACAAACCTGCAAACAAATCAGCTCTTAGTGAAATGTGAAGGCTGAGCAAGGCAGTTTAGAAGAGCAGCCCTGACCTCTAGGAGTTCAGAGCTCAATGAAGTAGGGGTCCCTGTGTTTATATTTATATAAACATGTATGACAAACATGCTGGTACCTGACTGTGAAGCTTGAGGTTAAGATTAAAGACTCCAGGCCTGGGGTTTGCACCCTATCTCTACTTCTTTTAGTTTGTGACCCTAGGAAATCTGCTAAGCGTTTCTGAAAAGGAGTCACCAGGATGATGATGGGTAAGACCTTGATGGGAGACCAAGAAAAGCAATGTAATAAGAGATGGGATGCAATGAGGAGATGGATTTGGAGAGGAGTTCATGAGTTCTGCTTTAGGTGTGATGACTTAAAGAAGAATCACCCAAGCAAAATTGCCCAGGTGCATTTAACATCATAGGACTATGGTCTAAAAGGAAGTCAAGATGAATATAAGAACTTATCACATTCTCTTCATGAAAAAGAAGATCGACACTCATGTAAACCAATGAAGTCTCTAAAAAGAGGGACTGATGCTTTGAGTTGTCACTGGGAAGGGTGGAAGATACTGAGATATCATGGAGGTTATTCTCACACATATTTAACATTAAAATTTTTTTATATTACCAGAAGAGAATGGAAGTATATGGCTTTCCAACATAAATTACAGAAAATAGTGGTCAAAAGTGTTACAACTTAAAGGGATACAATTACCAAGAAAATTAGCAGAATTTACCCTGGATAGTGCTGCATGTGTGATTGATGAGGAGAGTTCAAATTAAAAATGAATCTTCTAGAAACTCAGCCCAGAAGTAGAAGATCAACAAACCTGTATAGCAGCACCCTGGTTGGGTTTGAAGTTCAGCGTTTACTCTAGGACTCATGGTCTAGGGCTGCCAAAAAAAAAAAAAAAGGCATGAACCGGACCGGAGACTCATAGAAACAAAGGGGACCAAGCTTTCCAAAGCAATCTGACCATGGGCTCGGGATCTAAACAGATTCTCAACTAGGACTCAAAAGTTATCCCTCACCTAAGACTAGGCATGGTCTGATAGTCTTTTCCTAGGCAGGAAATTAAGAATTGCCAACACAGAATTCTTTTAGGACTACAGTGTCTTTCTAAAAATAATAAAGAAGTAAAAGGAAAAGAAGAGGAGGAAGGAGGAAAAGGAGAAGACCAACTAAAGTTTCTGCTTCCTGATAGTACACACTGACAAAGTGCTACCTTAAATGCCCCCGATAATTCTGGATCCTAACAAAGTATGCAATACTTCTGACCCTTCCTCCTCCCTTTCTAGGATGAAAATCCACCCTTCTTGGGTCTACTTGAAATCCTCACAATGGATGTGGGGACAAGATGAGAAAAAGATCATCAACAGAGAAGATCTGCAAAGTTGAAATTGCCTCAGAACAGACTGCAAATCATATGTAAAATCT
Source organism: Thryonomys swinderianus (assembly GCA_004025085.1). Lineage (NCBI taxonomy): Eukaryota > Metazoa > Chordata > Mammalia > Rodentia > Thryonomyidae > Thryonomys > Thryonomys swinderianus. The sequence goes on from PVIC010001559.1 coordinate 29,514, forward strand.
ATGCAGAAATACGTATGGCTCTCTAAACCGTTATACCCATCAGGAAAATCCCCATGGAGATAGCTGCACTTGCAGCTTTGGGAAATGGAAATGGCTATGAAAGCAGAGTCATTTGTAAGCACTTGTGGCCATCATGAAGCCTGTCATGATAATGAGTAATACAGAGGACAGCAACCATTTACTGAAACAAGCAAGAGGAAGATGCGATGTTCAGGAAGCAGGGCGGAAGTTGAAGCTCTCCATCATTTAAGCTAGGGCGGAAGTTGAAGCTCTCCATCATTTAAGCTAATGCCACCCCCAACATATGATCTCCTGCCCACCTGAGATGATTCTCTCACCCTTGTGCCTCTCTTCACTCTGACTGGGTAATTGGAAAAAGTATTTCACAGAAGAAAAGGGTGGGAAGAGATCCAGGGGGAAACATTATCTCCATCAAGATGCTTATTTCCTTCACTTTCAGGGTAACTTTCATCCCAGCTTTTAAAAAATTCACATATATCATCTCTTTTTTCCATACCAAAGCAGAGAAATTAAATGTCACTAATTGCTCGAGTGCCAACATTGAATTCTTACGAAGCCACAAGGACTTTTTAAAAGAGTAATTACATAAAATCAGAAGGTGATGGAGACATTCACCTGGTGCTTCTGGAAAAACTAAGGAGGTGTAAAGATGGGCTGGGGGGTGGGGAGCCAGGGGGATCCTGTCTGCAGGGGGATCAGGAATTAGGAAGAGAGAAGGGGAAAGAATCTCATGTTCAGATTTGCATTTTAAAGAAGGAAGCAGTTTAATGTGTATTTCATGAAAACATGAAATTCTCTTTCCTTGGGTCATTTCTTGGAGTTATCAAACTACTTCTATCTTTAAAATGTAAATCCAGACAAAGATACTTTCAGACTCTTGCGCCATTGACGTTATCCTATGGGAAAACCATAATGGCAGTGAAATTAAAAACAGGGGCCCATGCCGGGCGTGGTGGCTCACACCTGTCATCCCAGCACTCGGGAGGCAGAGACAGGAGGATTTCTGAGTTCGAGGCTTGCTTGGGCTACATAGTGAGCTCAGAGCCAGCCAGAACTACAAAGCAAGACCCTGTCTCAAAAAAAAAAAAAAAAAAAAAAAAAAAACAGGGGCCCAGCATGGGGGCTTCTGAACAGAGGGAGAAGAGCCAGGCAGACTGAAGACGCCTAGCACCATGGGCAGTAAGCAGCCATGAGACGAAAGAGAAGACAGCTTGCACAGAAGGGCAAAGGTCTCAAGGAAACATCTACCTGGAGCTCAATACATGCCAGGAGAGTGCTCTGCCACAGAGGTCTATCCCCAGCTCCTAAGCCCAGAACTTTGGCCCAGACCAGCCCAAACTAATTATCATTCTGGGTTGTACCCTCCTGTTTAGCAGGGGCTCCCCAGCACCTTACAGCTGAGCAGAGACCTGTCAGATAATCAGTGGTCTGGCTGATCTAAACTTCATTCATAGCATACCGTCTAGATGTTGCGATGATTTACAGCTCAGAGGAATTACTGATTTGTTAGCTACTGAGAGGACTCAAAAAAGGTGGGAACCAGCAAAAAGTAAAATTTGATTATAAAGGACAAAAGTAAATTCTGGTCCTTTAGCATAATACCCTATACCAATGTCCTTAGTACCATGACACAAGAATATGGCACCCTGTACTAGGAGTAGTGCAAACCAGGTGAGGTGTATGCAAAGGGGACAGTGAACTATGAGGAGCCCAAAAGCATGTCATGTCTATGTTCAGCCCAAGTAGAAGGACCTGGGTAAGGACATGGTTTTGCATTTAAGCAGCAGAACACGCAACATCAAGGTCTCCTCACATGCGGCAAGAAAGGAGGACAGAGTAAGAAAGGAAATTTCACCCACAGAAATATCAGAGTCCAAGTGGGCTTTAGGAGATTTCTACCAAAGACCCCTTCAAACTTCAATATTCTTTGCTTCTATGAACCCAAAGAGGGCAAGAACATATTGGACTGAACCATATGAAACTGCTGATATCTGACTGGTTCTGACCAAATAGCCATTTCAACTGGCTCAGATTAATTAAGAACACCACCCACGACCAGAACAGTAGGCTTCACCAACAGCTTATAGTTCAAGTCCACAAAGACTCAACTAATCATACAACAGGACTCATGATTTAATGGTCAAAAATACAAAAAACATATGTGTGCACATATAGTACCAAGGATGAGCCAAAGAGCTGAATTCAGAGAGTGATGATTTCCAGAGACAACAAAGAGAAGAAAGTGTGCAGCTAATTCTCCAAGACGGGGGCCATCCAGCCTCTGGGTTTTGTCCTTCCATGATGCCACGATGCTCAGTCTTCACCAGCCGACTCTATAGGATGTAGCTGTACCACTCACTCATTGTTTGCATCTAGACCAACTGTTCTTATAGGATGGAGGCAGGTCTAGGCAAAATGTGTTGCTTCCAGTCCTGCCTGTGAATCACCAACACCTTCTGTACACTCTGACAAGAGGGTAAAGGAAAGGTCTGCAGTGCGTTATCAGTCAACTCTATCTCTTAGCAGGAGGGGCAGTGATGGGATGGGACATCCTCACTGATGAATGTTGTGAGTGACAGAGAGAAGAAGGTGGCCATACCTATAGCCCTCAGGGTTAAATGAGCCCTCAGGGTTAAATGAGCACTGACTTGTAGGAAAGACTCATCCCAAAGAAGAGAAAGTCCTTGCTTTCTTTCTGTCATGAGTTTCTCTAAAATTGTCCTCTATTCATGAACAACATAAAGCTGGAACGAAGAGCTGACGTGCTGGATGAGAGAACTACACTCAAATAGATCCTGGTGTGCTAGATTTAACAAAATTACACTTAAGTCAGAAAACAACTGCACAAGTCCAGCAAGGGGAAAGAAATGACTTAGCAGCTCTGCACACAAAAACAATGAAGATTTCATGACTTTTAGTTCAATTTAGTCCTATAGTAATGTTTAACATCTAAGGTGTTTGGCACTGCCATTAAGAGATATAGAATCTAGATAAAGGGAGTGGAATTGATCCCAATCATGCCCACAATACTGTACATGGCGTGGGAATCCTTCTTTGAAAAGGATGCCGGGGTGGGAGGTATCATTTTTCAGAGAACAATGATCTGGATAAAAGAACTTACAGCCCTTAGATGAGAATGCCCAAAGAAACTGGAGATGTTTTAGCTTCTAGAAAAAGAAGTCCTTAAAGACAAAAGCCTTGTCTTCAAACACAGGGAATGTAATTAGATCTGTTCCATGTGTCTCTGAGGGCAGGAAGCCATACAGGTGGTGGAAGCTATAGCAACTCAGGATAAAAAAGAGCTATCAAACATTCAGTGTTCTTGGAATGGGTAGAAAGGCTGAAGGAGCAATGAGAATCTCATTGCCAAAGTAGTTCAAGCCAAGTCTGAATAAGCTCTTACGAGAAAGATTCAAATGTTAGGTGCACACTGAGCCTTGACAGCCTATTGGGTCCTTCCGTCTCTAAAGTGTAGACCCTAGCCAAGTTTGCACAGTGTAGCCTGAGGTGGAGATACAGGCATTGATAGGTCTCTGTTCTCAGAAGGAGCACTCTGCCCTTCAAGAGTTGACGGTACACATGAAGGGAGATGGGGAAAACACGGCTGGCAGTAATGTGTGGCGAGGACAACTCTACAAAACTATGACCAAAATGCCATTGGGACAAACACGGAAATCATCCCACTCTTCTTCCTACATTTTTCCCATTTCCTTAATGTCCAGGAGGTACAAACCAGTAATAAGAGTGAAGCTTCGTGCTCCTTTGCCTCCAGATCACTCTCTTTAGAGAAGTGGTCCTCAAAATTGTGCATATCAGAGTCACTTGTGAGAATTACTCTTCTCTAATAAGTCTGGATCACCTTTATTACCTATCCAGGTGATTTTTTTTTTTTTTTTGAGACAGCGTCTTGCTTTGTAGTTCAGGCTGGCTCTGAGCTCACTATGTAGTCCAGGCAAGCCTGGAACTCAGCAGTCCTCCTTCCTCTGCCTCCCGAGTGCTGGGATTACAGGCGTGAGCCGCCACACCTGGCACTGTGGTATATGGTATTGATTGCTGGTGGGCGTGAGTCTCCATGCCCAGCATTGTATGTGGTTACCGGGGATTGAACTCAGGACCTTGCGCTTGCAAGGCAGGCACTGGAACCACTGAGCTAACCCTCCGGCCCTATCCAGGTGATTTTGATGTTCATCAGAGTTTGCAAACATTGTCTCACCATCTGCATTAAAAATTCTACCTCTACCTCTTACTATGACAAGTTTTGGGGACAAATTAACATTCCTGTGCTCTTTCCCATAAAATATCTGCCTCTCATCTATAAACTATCATGTGCAACCAACCACACAGGAAAAGCACTTGGCACAGTCCCCAGCACATAGGGAGGGCTCAAAGCCATGTTATTACTGTTGCAACCAGTATTTAGGAGACTAGTCTATCTAGGGTCCTTCTCTGTCCACCCTTTATCTCTTGCCAACACTACTTCTCTAATAAGCCGGCAGCACTGGCCAGAACCCTGCCCACTGCATCCTCAGATGCCTCCCTTTGAGGTCACAGTCAGCTAAATTATTTCACAGAGGGACTCACTGTCCTGGTCTCTCCACTGTGTTCCATCTCCCTGCCCCTCCAGAGGCATGGCCCAGCAAAACGACTACCTCATGCCATGTCCTTACAGATTTCCTAGGCTGGTCAACAGACTGGGAAGGACTCCAACACAGCCACACTCATGCTGTGACACTTGGCTGAGTGACAAGGGGGCTCGATGGCCTCATTTCCCCCTCCACACAAGGAAGGGATTGGTCTTTTATGGATCCTCAGTGGTCTCGTCAGGGGCATTCTGTGCAGCACCAGTCTTTGAACAAAGCTTCCACGTATGTCACAGGACATTTAGCACTCCTTGTTCGTTGCTACTAAATGATGTCTCCCGCCATTGGACCAAAAATAAACACACCCACAGGCATTTAGTGGGGTCAGAGGTAGAGTAGTATTGTTTCATGGAAACTATAGGAAATCACTAATGACTTTTCCAGCTCGAACTCTGACGCTGCCCTCCAACGCTGGGAAATGAAATGTGGCTACAACCAACACCCTGGTTGGTCTGCCTTTCTAAGGCAGGAAGGGGGGATTTTCAAAAGCTCAGAAAAGAGTGCTAGGCTCAGCGATCTGCTTCCTTGCAGTATCCAAAGCTGGAGGCCGGCCGGGAAGCAGCTCCTACCTCATACTTACTCATCAAGAACAGCAAGGGGAGCCGAGGAGTCTTCTGGGGCTCCAGCCGGATAATTGACTGGAAGCACCAGCAGCCCAGCAGAGGGCCCCTTCCAAACCAGTGACACACGGTGGAGGTGGATTTCTCCACAGCCCATACCCTCCGCTGGGCAGAGCCCAAGATGGGCACTGACTACAGATTGGTGTAATCCCCGTCTGTCCCAGGGTGAACCCCAATACAAAGCAAAACTTCAAAGGAGTGCGTGACAGAACAAACAGCAGAATCGTGTTATTTATTTATTTAGCAAGTATTTATTTTGTCATCCAAGTAGGGGCTGTCCTAGGTAGGGGGGACACACCACTGAACAGGAGTGTATCTGTGTGGGATGTACTTTGGTGGGGCTTCTTCTGCAATGTTCCCAGGACCACACCGACCACCACCCTCACTAGGCAGTAGCAGTGCTTACTTATTAAACCTGAGCCTGTTTGTTCACGGGTGAGCTGGACCTCATAGCAAAATCTACCTCCTTAGGAATGTCCAAAGAATAAATAATTCATCAAAACTTAATGTTTCAGTGTCTGGCTCAAAAATATAAGCTCAATAAATGTCAACTGTTTTTCCTAATAAGATAATAAGAGAAAAAGCAAGTGTGGCTATTGTCCAAAAAAAGTAGCAAAGAAGTCACAGAACATATTATAGCCCTACTGAAATTAGGAGTTATAAAACCAAAATGGATAGACAGTCTTCTGGTTGGTTGCTGTTCCCCTAAGTGTCTCAGGAAGAAAATCTTATCAGGAACCGTCAGAATGGAAGAAGCCCGAACATTCATCTGATTCAGACTCTTCATACTAAAGAATCCAGACAGGCTATGTGACTTGACCAAGGGCACACAGCGCCTAGGAAAAGTGGCAGAACCCACCCTGAATCTAGATGGTGAAATCTATCTTTTTTGTTGTTGTTGTTGAGACAGGGTCTCGCTTTGTAGTTCAGGCTGGCCCTGAGCTCACTATATAGCCCAGGCAAGCCTGGAACTCAGCAATCCTCCTGCCTCTGCCTCCCAAGTGCTGGGATGACAGGTGTGAGCCACCATGCCTGGCTGAAATCTATCATTTTTGACCCTGTGTTTTGTTAAAACCATGCCGTGCTTTCCTCTATCACAGGGATGGCGAACCTTTTCGAACTTTCAGTGATGCCACTCACGTCACGGGTTTGCCACTCCTGCTCTATAAAATAGAACACATGTTGAAAAGATCAAGTGAGATGGCTTACAAGAAGAGCTGCATCATAATTACTGTGTACCAGCCACTGCTCTAACGACTGCATGCCTGAGTTCATCTCACCTTCCAAACAGCCCAAGATATGTACTTTTATTGTCCCTACCTTACAGGGACAGAAAGTAGGACCCACAAAGGTAAAGTAACGGGAACAGGTTGCATAATTGTGGAGGAGCCAAGACATCAAACCGGTCACTGGCTCCGAGTCTGGGCTATCGCCCAGGGGTAGTAAATTTTGCCTTTGCCACTCAAAAGCAGTCAGAGCAAATGCAGAAAAGAAGGAGTGTGGCTGTGTTCAGATGAAAGCTCTATGAACATGAGAATGCAAACTTCATAAAATAAGTGTAATACCATCTGTTGATTGCTTCCAGTCATTTAAAAAAGTATAAAATATACTCTTAGTTCATGGGCCACACAAAACCAGGCAGAGAGCTGGATATTGTCCTGAATCCCAGTTTGCCAGTCCTTCTTTATCCTCTCCTATCCCCTTATACACAAGGAGTGGAAATCACTAAACAGAAAGTACCTGGACAGTGACACGCACAGGCTGATCAGTCCGGTTCTGTCCTCTCTGCTCCTCCCCTAACCTAGTTCGCCCTATACTTCCTGCTGCCCCTGTGAGCTGGATCAATTCTGTGTCTCCTGCTGTATGAAGCAAAGTGAACCGCCACTTTGTCAGTGCAGACAGCCCTGCTAGCCCCAGAAGGGAGGAGGGAATGGAAATCCCTAGGCCAGTGTGACTCCAACATCAACGTGCTTACAATTCCAAGCTCTTGAGACAAAGTCAATTCTGATTCTATAGATCCAGGTGGGGCTGGACTTCTGGTTTTCTACCAAGCTCCCTGTGATGCTGTCGGCTCTGCGGTTGGACCAATGCGTTGCTATAGTGCCCATTCAAGTCCACAGACCACTGCTAAGTGCTACTTTCTGACTTCAGGTTTGGAACAGCATCTCTTGGCTGCTGGACTGAGCGGCTCCCTGGAAACAGAGCAGGGCTCAGGACAGCCCTCAGATGATTTACACTGAAGGGGAAAGACGAGGAGGGGCAGAGGTCAGAGCGGGCAGAGAAAGGCTCAAGCAAAGGCTTCAGTTTCTTCCCTCAACAGCAGACCAGGCCTCCTCCGGGGCCCCACAGACGGTGCCCCTCCTCCTGCGCCTGCCAAGGCTCTGATGGACCAAAGCAAGAGGCCTATTTCCTCATCGGGCCTCTGCATAAGTAGGGCACTTTCACAAGGTCACAGTTATTCATTTAAATTCCAGCTCTAATCAGCAGGCAGAGCCTGAGAAATTATCCATTCTGAAGAGAGAGGCTGTCGCGAGACTATCGCCAGCCTCCTGCAGGAACGAGACGCTGAGGGGGGGGATGGGAGCCAAGCGAGGGGCTCACTGGCCAGAAGCCCCAGTGCTGTCCTGCCTCCTAGACCTTTCCTCGACCTGCCCCTCTTCCTCACCTCCATAAGGTTTCCTTTCCTTTGGCAGAGAGTTCTAGATATGGGGAAGTAGGCCGGGTAGGCAAGGCAGGGAAGGCGAGGGATGGAACCTCACCCTTGCCCAAAAAGCAGTCCAGCAAGACCAACAACAAAGCCCAACGGACAAAACCTAGGATAGGGAGCCTGACAGAAGTGCTGTCCAGGTCACACTTGGTTTACTGGGCCTTGGGCCTTCTTTGGGCCTGTCTCCTCTGAAAAATTTGCATGCCTCAGACAGGATCCCCATTAAGCTCTGAGGTCTCAGAAGCCTACAGATACACAGTGCCCCTGTGACACGCTCACTCTTTCTGTTCTCTAAAGATGTCTGCGCCTCCATGCTGGGTCACACAGATGAGAGAGGCAGAGGTGCAGATGCAAATAAAACCTGACCTTGGTCCCCAGTACCCACAGTTCTGCTATGGACACAGCAGGGTTTAGAAGAACAAAGAGCTCAGACTTTGGAGGCACACTAATCTGAGCGCCTGGTGTTGTTACTAAAGAGGTGACCGCAGGCCGCTTACTGAACCCCCTGAGACTCCTCCCCCACCGGAAGTTCGGATGGTGCCGCCTCTCTGGAGGGTCGATCTGAAGAGTCCGGTCTCAGCTCCACCCCTCCTGCAGATCAGCAGGACCTTTACCTTTCTGACCCTCCCTTCTTAAGACTAGGAAGAGGGGTACAGAGGGTTCCACCTTTCCCCCGGTGTCCAGTTCCCACTCTCACGTCCCCAGCCTGCCCCCCCGAACCCTGAGAAAGGTGCCGCTCACCAGCCCCATCTCAGACTGCGTTTTACAGCAGAGTTCCTTCCAACCAATCTGCTCAGCATGTAAAATTCATCAATTAATCAATCGTCCCTTTATAGCCTTCCAGCAGCCCCTAGGTAAACAGTTACATTAGCTCATAAAATCCTCAATTTGTCTTCCTGAGGGGAAGGAAAAAACATCCGAGAACCACTAAAGGCTTCTTGTGTCAGAGCCACAGTGCCGCTGGCTCCAGATCGCCTGGCCGGGGCCTTGGAAAGAAGAGAAGACACCGCTGCCCTTGGCTGGGGCTAGGCCTGCGCCGCAGCCTCTTGCTGTGGGGATTCTTCTCAGGCTCAGGAACAACAGGAAAGCAAGAGGTTAGGGGAGTGGGAACAGGGTTGGCAGTCAGCCCTTAGACCCTTTGAGGGCAGAAGAAAGGGCGCAAGACTTCGAGTTAGTCTGGAATCTTCTCTAAGCCCTGCTGCTCCATAGTTGACTGACCACAACACATCGCCTCACCTCTCTGGGTCTCAACTTCTTCCATGAGGGAGTAAGACTTGGGCCACACAGAGCAGAGAGATGCTAAGGAAATAAAATGAGGTGATGGTCATGACACGGGAGTGGCGCTGTGAGAGTGCATTTCGGTTGCTATTATCCGAGGTGTGTTCTCGCTACCCATATGGTCCCCAGTAGAGAGTGTATGATTCACTCCACCGTTCTCTTCTTCCCAGACCAGTGCTGCACCTTTGCGAGACACAGGAAATGGTGCAAACCTCAGATCCTAGGCTGCCCACAGGCACAGGATGCAGCTGAGCCCCATTCAGGGAGGCCCTCTGAAGGCACCCCGGGCCCCCTCTGCATGGTGACTCCAGGCCACGTCTGTGCCATAAACCAAGAGAGGAGAGGATGAGCCAACTTGCCCTCTGACAAACAAAAGTTGAAGCGTGGGACTATCCCTTCCCTCCTTAAGGAACCCCGACCTCTGAGCCTTTTCTGGCTACTCTCTATAAAGAAGAGACTTCTATTTTACTTTGCTCCACAACAATTTTTCCCCACCACCTGATATAATACACACCAATTTATACATACCTATACTATGTATGTGTAGGTATGTGTGCTTGGTGTCTGTGTATTAAAAACATATAGGTATATAGATTTTTAAAATTTATTGTCTAGAATAAAAGGTACATGAAGGCAGGAATTGTCCTGCTTTGTTCACTGTTCTTCCTTGGTGTCTGATACATCAATATTTTTTGGGTGATTGAACTAAAATATTGTGAAACAGGAAAGACTGAGTTAATAGTATCTTCCTAGGAAATGATGTTCTGTGCTTTAGTTCAAATACAAGGGCTGGGGATTTAGGTCAAGTGGTACCATGCCTACCTTGGAAGCACAAGGGCCCAAGTTCAATCCCTGTAGGCAGAAGAACAAAGAGAGAGAGAGAGACCCTCTGTGATAGGGAGGGAGGGGTAACTGGATTATTTTCTTAATTTGTGTAACATTCTAGACAGGATAATGATCAGAAGGACTCTACTTAAGTCTGATTATTTTAGATATTCACAACTAATAAATGATATATTTATTAGCAAAAGGAACCGGTAGTAAAATAAGATGTACCTCTAAGCAAAAATAAATGAATATACAATAGTACACTACCATAAAGAAATACTCACAAGGTCCTCAGTCATTCACCGTCTTCAGTAATGGGCCCAGGGCCTACCAGTGTAGCATGTTTGGCATTTACAGTCACAAAGCCTGAAGTCCAAATGCCAGTTCCACTGAAGTGCTGTATAACCTTGGGCAAAAAAATGCTTACCCCATGGGGCCCTAAATTCCCTATACATTAAAATGAATATAATAAGCTTCTTTTCTTCCACACCTCCCCCCTCAATAGTAACTTTTTATATTGATGCTAGGAGAATTAAATGTCTAAAGGAGGAAGTAGGATAGCATGTGAAAATATCTAAGAAGATGCTTTCTATTTGATAAGGTTGATTACTCCTAATTCGTAGTTGTGGTCAGTTTAAAATAGTCTCCAAACCAATCTGAATCACCTCACACTTCCTATCTTTACACACCTGCATCATCTCAAATGGCTGTATGTTTATGCATGTACATATGTGTCCAGACATACATACACACAATTCTTTAAATTGGGACTCTAGATGAGTGTGCGTTTTAAACATAGAAATGCACAATTAGTATAAAAATGGTTCTTCTACTTTTCTGTTGACAAAAATCTTCTGGTCAACCCCTTCCTTTTATTTTTTTTACAGTGAGCATGTATTACTTAAATAACTAGAAAAAATGTTAATTTTATTATGGAGAAAAATGACATTTCATAGAATAAAAAGAAAGAAACTTTCAGTTACCCACATCACATTTTCCATGCTAAGAGTTTCATATCTTCAACTTCCAACCTCACAAACCTATAGAAGATAAACAGATTTATGGAAGACAAAGCAAAAAAAAAAATTTCATTCAAGTGAAGAATTCAGAACACATCATAAAATATTTTCAGTAATTTTATACTTCTTTGATTCATCCAAAATATTAATCAGAAGGAAATGACTTCATATTTATATGGTCAGGGAACCATATTCTTTTGATTTTAAAATGGTTCTTCAAACCAATACAAATATAGTGACTGAAGGCATTTCTTCTTCTGAACCTAAATCAGAATGGAAATATCACTCTACTGAGATTTTTCATCCCTAGGTAAGGGGGTCAGAGACAAACCATGCACAGTGCAGCAGAGGGGGAACATTCCCACAGCAGCTGTGCAAACACAGAGACTCACCTGGACCTTGGCTGACATCTGTGGCAGCATTTTCAAGGAAAAGGAAAAGGGGAGGAGAGAGAGGGGAGAGAAAGGAAGAAGAGTGTTAGCAGTGCACACACACAGTGCAATGTGCCCTTGCATGGCCATCGGGTTCATGCAAGTCCCCAAAGGTGCTCAGCTTCCAAGAATTTAGTTCTACTTTCACCCAAAACCACCCATGCAAGCTGAGGAGCCGAACTCCCCTGTCACTGTGCATGGAGCAAGAGGTAAATTCCCATCTGTCCGGAAAGACATCATCCTGGAATCAGATAGAGCTCCAAAGAGCCAAGCACGCTGGAGTCCTGCAAGAATATTGGTTAAAATATTCTGGTTGATTTCTCCACACCAGCATCCAAGCAAATCTTCCTCCTCTCCACATGCCAAACCCTGGACATGAAGTCAAGCAAGGTTTCCCAGCAAAAAGAAGGATTAATAAACTACTCCCTCAAGGAACTAAGAGAAAAAGGCATAAGAATTAAGAGTAAATTCCAACATTATACATCATATAGGGCTGAAGGACAGAAGATCACAAAACATTTACCTCTCTTCCCTCATCAGCATTCCCAGCAACCATGTTTCATCACAGACAACAGCCATATGTGTGAGGCTGCGGTAAGTAAAACTGAAGTTTTGCCTCTCTGTTTCACTCTCTTCTTGGTTTCCCCCCCTCTTACTAATGACAAGACTTGCTGTTTGAAATCACTGTTAACATTTACAAGTAAACATTCATCCCTAGAAAGTTTGACCTTTGAGTTTAAGCCAATGAACTTTCTTTTAAATGAATTCTTTATTGGCACATTTTATATACAGCTCACAATCGCACACAACATTGGGGAATTTATACCAGTATATGATACAAGTTAATTCTCATTTTTACTCATATCCCTACCCACCCACACACCCCCACCCCCTATATACATGCTCTTTTATTTTCTTTTGGAATCATATTTATTCCTTCCCCTCATTATGTTCCCACACCAAATTCCCTTTGGATATTTCCTATTTTACAAAAACTATCATACATTCTAGAACTCATTTACATCTACAGGTACTCATACCAAAGAAAAGATCCGGTATTTGCATATCTGTGATCTGTTTATTTCACTTATTAGTGTGTCCTCCAGGTGTATCCATTTGCACATAAATGAATGAATCTTGTCATTGTTATTCTTTATGGCAGAGTAATACTTCATTTTGTTTAAAACAAAACAAAACAAAACAGATCTTCTTTATCCACTCTCCAGTGATGGGCATTTGGGTTGTTTCCAAGACTGGGCTATCACGAACTGAGCTGCCATGAACAAGGGTGTACATCTGTCTTTCCAATGTGATTTTTAAAATTCTTTTGAGTATATTCCTAGCAGGGGGATAGTAGAGTCGAATGGGACCTCTAGTCCTAGTTCTCTGAGGAATCTCCACACAGATCTCCACAATGGTTGCACTAGTCTACAATTCCACCAACAGTGGCAAAGGGTTCCTTTCTCCCCACAGCCTCGCCAGCATTTACTGTTGGTTGATTTTGCAATAGCAGCCATTCTTTGTGGAGTGAGATGAAATCTCAGTGTTGTTTTCATCGGCATCTCTCGAATGACCAGTGATGGTGAACATTTCTTCATATGCTTCTTGTAAGCCAATGAACTTTTAGAACATGAAGATTGGTTCACTCCTACCATTTCCATGAATAACACAGTTTCCTCCCCACTCCCCACCTCTGAGGTGGAATAGAATTGTGCTGAGAAATCAATGAGCAGCCAGCCCAAGGCATTCTTAAAGGCCAGACCCAGCCTGATGGCAGCTACTACAGGGCAGGATCAGGAGCATCAGGAAGCCCCAACCATCCCGGAAATCCTGCATGGACTCAGAATCAGATGGTGGATCTGGGATGGTCGCAGGTATTGATTATCGGGTTTATTCTTTTGTGTTAAGATGACAAGTAGAGGAAGTTGAGAGAGCTGCCCAGGGTCACACAGCTGGTTCAGATACAGAGTCTAAAAATGACCCTAGAGATCTTGAATCTCATTCAGTTCCACACTTGCTCAACTGAAGCCCGTTAAGGACACACAGGACCCAGTTCAGTCTGCAGATTATAGGGGACATCCAGAAGCCGTGGGGAAGCTGGGGGAGAGGTTCCCAGATCCCCAGTGTGTAGCCATGGTTTATCCTCTATGTCTTTAATTCTCTACCTGCACGAGGCAGGTAATGTGCTCAGAGCCATTAATGAAACATCTGAAATGAGATTTGTCAAGCTCCAGAGAGTCTGTAGGGCATTTGCCCCAGGAAAATCCAGGCTCTGAGCAGATTGAGCTGGATACACTCACCGCCACCGCTGAAAGTGTGCCCGGCCCCTGTGCTGTGCTCCTGACCTGGACAGTATCTGCTCAGTGAGATAGATGATGGGAGAAGCTCCAAATCACACCCCAGCTATAGCCCCTTTCCTCTGCTAGTGAGTTAAATTTGGGGGTAGAGTGTCAAGAGGGAGGAAGAAAAGGGAGAAATAGGAGAGGTGGGGAGGGACACATGCAGCATAAATAACTAAGCAGGGCCATTAACTGTGACTGATGGATTGCCCAGAACAGTGGTCATTAAAATACTCCTTAATTAAACAGGATACCAAGCTATTTACATGTGATGTTCTGTGGGAAGAATGTCAAACTGTTGCTCTTACAAACACACTGTTTGAGGGCACCAAGACTCAGGGAGATGGGATACCTGGGAAGCCCAAAGGCCTGTAGGTACTGATTAGTGGCCCATTTGGGCACTGTGGTTATGATCTTAAACTTGGACACCAACAGGGCTGAGTTCAGATCCCAGCCAGCTCTGTGGCCACGGGCCCATCCATCATCACTGAATTCTAAGTCTTTTTCCCCAGCTCTACAATGGGAATAAAAGCAGAGCCTCCTTCATGGGGGGTGTGATAAGAATTAAGTGAGATTAAATGCTTAGAAAGCACTTAGCACAAGGCAAACGCTGCCTAAATGTTAGTGGCTCTGACTCTTATCATTTTGAACCACCACATTTGGAAATACCAAAAATATTGGCCAGATGGCTCCCTGGAAATACCAACAGACCACAGGAATCAAGCTGAGGATTTGGGTTCAACTCCTCCACTTAGGAATATGGATGAGTGCTCTTGCTCAGTGTAGAGTGTGGGTGACAGAGCTAAGGACTTTGGGGGAGCAAAGGTCAAAACAAATTCCAGGCTTTTTTCTTTTCATTCTTCAACCCATCAGTAAGCACAATCCTAATACTACACATCAAAACATTACGTCTGTTCACATCACAAAGGGGCAACGCGACTCAGATACCCCTTTTACCAGGGGTCAAGGTCAGAGCTCAGAGCTCAGTTCCTGGCTGTGGCAGAGCCTGGGGGTGGTTTTGAGCATTATTCCAAATTTAGGAATAGAGACACAGCATCACCTGGCCCCTGTCCCAAGAAGCACTGAGTGACCTGAATTTCTACACTCAGTTTTGATGACAGAATGAAATGGCAGTGGCAGGGCTGTGGGGGGAGGAGGGATGTCGAGAGGTGGAAACAAAAACTGGAGGTATCTGGCTGCCCTACTGTCTCTCCAACATCCTGTTCTCTTTCCATGACAATCTCAACTGTTGTCCAAGAAGCCCCTTTCCTAGCCTTAAAGCACGTGGTTGGTAGAGGTCAATGCCACTCTCGCCTTAGCTAATCAGGGGACTCAAGACAGGTCATGGAAATATTCTATATCCTGAACCCAACAATCTCCCAAGAATAGACACGTGGCCTAAGCCCAACCAAGCAGTCTTCCCAGGAATTTTAGTAGAAATACCAGGGAATTTAGTGCTTCACTCCTCTCTGGAGCTGCCAGCCTCCATCTTTGTTAATGTATGGGGACGACCCATCAGAGAATGAGGCCAACACAGAGGCACATGGGGTTATTTAGTACAACAACAGCGCATGTAGAGCCGAATCCCACCACTGCCCTCTGCCCACAGACACGTATGTGCCTCTGCTTCTCTGAGCCTTGATCGGAGACACTGTATTCATCAGTCAATACTTATTGACAGAGTGCCAATTACAGACCAGACCTTGACATGAACATTGAGGATCTAGCGTTGAAAGGAGCATATGGTACTCTTGGGTATAATGGAAGATACTAACAGAGCTCATAGCTATACAGAGTCAAATAGTAATTATTACCGTGAAGAAAGGTAAAGCAGGGTCAGGGGAAACAGAGGATCCTTATGCCAGAAAGAGGGTTAAAGATACACTTTGGCAGGCAGGAATAGTTGAGCGGATGTGTGAGGAAGGCGAGCCCTCCATACCCCTGCACAGACTGCTCGGGCAGAAGAACAGCAAGTGCAAACACCAGTTCGGTTATCTCTGCTCACGTAAGAGGGTCTAAGTCCAACTTGCACAGCCCAGCACCTTCTTCTTCGTCCTCTGAGCCCCATCTCTCCCGCACTCAACAGGTACCAGGCACTTGAGATAGACATACTCAAGAGAAAACAAACCCTGACGAAAACCATTCTCATGAGCCCCTCCCCTCAGAACTGCCGCCCTCCACCCAGGCAGGGTGTTGTGTGGTCAAGAAAGGAGATTTGAAGCCCACCACCACCCTTTACCCACTCTCCTCAGCATTCCACCCAAGGACATTTCCACCTCCACTCACAACCCATAGATATTCACTGTGTATTCAACAATATCTTCAGCCCACAACTGCATACCCCACTCAGCATGGCTATTTTCAAGTTCAAGTTCAAGAAAAACAAGTTCCTGCAGTTTGAGGGACCTGGTTCTTCCAACCACAGGGTAAGAGAAAGGAGTCCCTGTCTAGGATGACTGCACTTGCAGACTCTAGCTCTGCCAGGGGAGCCCTCTCTCCTTAAACTGAGACAAGATCCCCCACCTTCCATTTCAATGCCCCCCACATCCCAGGAGACACTTTTGGCAGTGCAGGAAGGGCTGCTCACCAATCCTTCAGGGACACCCCCCACCCTTGGTGAACTCTGCCTTGAGTCTGACCTATTTTCTAGGAGAGAAAATAGAATATAGATTTAAACGCGGTGGAGCTCTGGAAAAGTCCAGGCCCAGCAGTGTGAGAAAATAAAACAGCAGGAGGTAGCTGAGGAAGCGCTGGCGACGGTAAGATGCCACCTCTCCTAGATCAATCTTATCTGGTTGTCAGCAGCCTTTTCTTCCATGAGTTGGCCCCCACTTCCTGTCGACTAAGAAAATGGATACACACATGTCCATGGGTGTCTCCTCTGGCCAGTCCCGGGGCCCAGCGTCACCGGTCATACACACAGCCCAGCCGTATAACAGTGACAGTCACAGGCAGAGGGAGCTCTGGGGATGCCAACCTCAGAAACGGGTACCCAGGAAAGGAACCAGAAATACCTGCAGCTAAGCCCCAGGTCTGGCTTCCTTGCTTCATGCCCATGAGAAGATTTTAGGTGGCTTTTTATAAAATTTGTGTTCTCTCATGTATGAAGGTAATTAAAGCTGAGAGCTTTCTGCGTGCTGAGCACTATTCCAAGGGTTCCGACTACAGCCATATGAGGTAGGAGCTATTATGATACCCATTTAACATATAAGAAAATTGAGACACAGAAAGCTTAGGTAACTGGCCAAAAATTATACAGCCCATAGAGCCAGAGCATATATCCTGGAAACCTGTCTTCGTATTCCCCTCTGCTACCCTGCTGGCAGCACCATTCCAAAGAGAAGACAGATGTGAGAAGGAAAGGGGATAAAACCAATACTGGTCATCATAAAACTCATATTTATTGAGCATTTTCCCTATGCTGAGAATGGTGCCACAATCCTAAGAGGTAGGACATTATTCATCCCATTTTATAGATAAAAAGTGAGACCTAGAGAGGATGTCTGCTGCTGTTATTAATACCTCTCAGACTCAGGAGCACATCAGATAGAGGTCAGGCTGAATTTCTCAATAAAAGCACCAAACAGGACAGAGAACAGCGGACTCATCCATTTTCATTCGGCATCTCACGAATGTGGGAAGGTGTTAGCCAGAGAGAGGACAGGGGTCAGATGTGCTGACGAGTGTCGCTGCTGCTCTGGGAACCCCGCAGTCCTGCAGGCACCTTTAAAGCCAGGAACTGAGAGTCCACAGGGGAAGATAAATGTCCCCAACCAGAACCAGTGGGACGTGGTGCTCAGAATTCCTTGCCCCATTGCTGAGGTGTGCCCACAAAGGCGCACAGCGGTTTTCAGGGTCCAGGGGGTGGGGAGAGAGGGGCCCGGGCCTCCCTCCCATCCAGCCCCTCAGATGTAAGGCTAGACTTTGCGCTGAGGATGACACTGGGTCAGGTATAAGGGAAGAAAAAAAATCCAAGACTGTGGCTCCCCATTAGCCTGTCCCCTCCCGCCTCCAGAGCGTGAGCACGGGCTCTCTCTCTCCCTGATCCCAGCGCACACACAGAAGTGCTTTCTTCAAGTTGAGAGCTAAAGCAAACTTCCAGCAGTGGAGTGGCTGGGCTCTTGCCTGCTAGGGCTTTCTGACCGCGTGTGCGAGCTCTTCAAACACAGAAGAGCCGGCCTCACAAAAGGCCAGTGGTGTTGGCTTTATCCCAGGCGTGAGAGCCCGTTTATCTGCCTTTGTACCTATAACTGCGGGATGTGGGAGGTCCCAGCCCCCAGAGCTGTGCTTTCGTTTGGTAACGCTAGTGACTCCAGATTGTAAAACGAGTGGCAGGGCGTGGCTGCGCCAGGTGGCAGCCAGCCTGGGACTGCAGCAGCGGTGCAGAGCAAGAAGTCTAGGAAGGCCCACGGGTCACTGAAGGTCATTCATATACATGACTCTCCTGGAGGAGCAACAGTTTGACTGCCAAGGGGAGCCAGCGGCCCTCTGCTTGTCACCCAACACAACTAGAGAGTAGAAGCAACAGCGTTTTTTAATGCTCTATTATTTTCAAGACAAGACAGAGAAGTAAGGTTTGAATCCTGGCTTGGCTGCTTGTTATAAAAAAATTTTTTGTCTTGTTCATGAGTTTACAATCCTCTTGTGCCACACAGAGACAGTGGTCATAGAGCCAGTTCTGGTAAAAATGTCTCTGTGCTCCTCAGTCACTTTCCCAGGCCAAGTCACACAACAAAGCCCACAGAGCTTACAGGAAGAAAGGGCTTGGGAAATAACATTCTAAAACTTTATCAGTGGCACACAGTAAAAGATAAGAACTAGGAATTGTGGGGGCAGTGGGAGTCTCTGTTGTTACCGTTTTTCAGGTAAGGTCTCACTACATTTCTAAACTGTCCAGGTGACAATTATAATCCTCCTCCTTCAGCCTTCCAGAGTGCTGGGATTACTGGGATACACTACCACTCCCAGGCCACAACTGGATTTATACATGTTAACTACTTGAGAAATATATAGGTAGTAAATAAACATGGTACTTTTTAAAGAATCCAAAGTTTGCTTGTGGAAATGAAGATTTCGAATTTCTGTGAAGTAAGGTCACCTGGTGTTGGATAGAAAGTTGTCAGATCAGTTAGGGGATAGGACTCATAACATACCTGCAATTGAAGTACCAGGTCTGGGTGTAAGGTGTGTGTGTGTGTGTGTGTGTGTGTGTGCGTGCGTGCGTGCATGCGCATGCACGCGCGCCTACAGTTTTCTGACTTTACCGAGTCCTTCTCATGCACAAAACTGTGCATAGTCAAAAGCAAAATTATTATGCTTACCCTGTTCCCTAACACATCAATCGTCTTGGTACAAATTAGCGTTTTCAAAATAAGTGTTATAACGGAACTGCTTGTCCCTAATACATGCTATAAGAATCAAGTGAGATGATCCATGCAAAGTGTGTGGCACAATGCCAGGCACATAGTACATATTCAAGGAACACTTATGAGGTTGTTCACTGCTCCCCTGGCTTGCTGACACACCCCTGATTAACTGAAAGTGACAGGTGAGCATTTATGGACCTGTTGCAACCTCCGAATGAAAGCCATGTGTAGCTAAATAGTATTTCCCAGCCTTAGGCCACTAGGTTAGCACCTGCAATAGGCTCCTACCTAATGGGGCCAGGGCTTTGGAAAAGTTCTCAAAGCTGGCGGCATTGCCAATTTCCTAAATAAATAGATGGATGCAGTCCTGCCCAAATAATGGCATGACCATTGAGAGAAGAATAACACACACCTGTATCTCAGAGAACTCCAGGCAGTCAAGAGAGAAGCTGACTTAGATGAGAAGACATGGCATAATCTGGTAATGAATCACAGGAGGAGAGGGATCCATCGACTCCTATGGTGGCAACACCCTGAACTTAGCCGTCTGCTGTTTGCCTGCTTCCCTCAGAGTGCACAGGGTCAAGAGGCACTGTCTGGAGTCAGGAAGACATGGATACAAATCTTGATTCTTCCATGCAAGCGCTCAAGCTAATTTCTGCATCTGTAAACTGGGAAAATCTCCGCACCTGGAAGGCCTGAGGTGAGGATTATAAGATGCCAATGTATGCAGAAGCACCGAGCCTGGTGCCTGGCACACAAAAAGTACTGATTGATACTGGTGATCATAATTAGGCATTCCCTGAGCCTAGTGATCTCCTTAATAAGGGCACCTTCTCTCTTTCCAAGAACTACTTCTCTAGGAAGATCCTAAGTCATCATTTTCTGCCTGTTGGAAGAATGATTTGGGAGAAGCAGAGGGGTCTCCAGAGTTTCTGTGGAAGTTTTGCAAACCTTGTACCTGATCACAAAAAGAACCCTGAGGAGACATTCTGTAGTTCCTCTACAGGGGACGCTGTTACAGAGTGTGGGGAAAAGCCCTGGGTTTGGAGTCAGAATCCTTGGATGACAGTGGTACTGTCGCCATCATTATTATTTTCCTTGATTCTAAAAAATTGTAATAGAACACACATACCATAAAATTTACCATCGATTTTTTTCCTTTCCTTTTTTTTTGTTGTTGTTATTGTTTTTGTTTTCTTTGAACAGCTGTGCTGAGGATCAAACCTGGCTAGGCAAGTGCTCTACCACTGAGCTACCTTCCCAGCCCCTGACCACTTTGAAGCGCAGATTGGTGGTATTATGTGTACTTAGAATGCTGTGTAACTATCACCGCCATCTATTTCCAGAACTCTTCCTTCTTGCAACACTGAAACTCTATATCTGCTGAACACTCACTCCTCAGTTTCCTCTCCCCAGGCCCTGGCAGCTACCACTTCACCTTCTCTCTCCATGAATTTTACTGTTCTAGCTACTCCACAAAAGTAAAACCACTCAGTTATTTGTACTTTTGCAAATGGCTTATTTTCCATGGTGTAACATCCTCAAGTTTCATCTTTGTAACTGGCTTGAATTCCCTTCCTTTCTAATCCTGAGCACTAACCCGTCATATGTACATACACTTCACTTGCCAAAGCCCTGGTTTCTATCCTTGTACCAGCTGTGAGACCTTAAGAAACTCACTCAGCCTCTCTGAGGCTTATTTCCACACTATAATTAATGGGAATAATAACACTGATTACATCACCAGATTGTTGTGAGGTCTGAATGAGACTAAATATGGAAGTCCTCGATAAACAAGTGCTTCATTTATTTACTCCAGAAATATTAATCGAGTTCAATTCTTTATTAGCTACTCTACTAGATCCTAGTGTCAAAAAGAGAAGTAAGTTGAATTTCTATTCATAATGACATCATAAGTGTTTGAAATACGACCCAGAAGACAGCTGCAGGGATGCTTAGCCGTTACAATCCCTGCCATTTACTGAAGACCTCCTATATTTATATATCACATTGTGTATGTGAGTGGCTATATAAATAATATGTGTCCTCACATACTATATACTTTGACCCACTTATGTAAATATCATTGTTGTTCCCACTTAATAGACATGGAAATCCAAGCTCAGAAAAGTAATCAACACAGTATTATAGTTTCCAAAAACCTCACTTATTGAACACTTATTGAACAAGAAGTGATGTGATCCATAGATGATATATGTTTGAGGCACAAAACTCAAAGGCTTGCTTTGAAGTTCTTAGGATAGCTGGGAAGGCTCACAACTGACTGTATGCCTTTACCTTCACCGCTTAGGTTTCTCACAATGAACCTTACATCTTGTTTAGCTGAAACAGCTAACATTTGCTGAAAACTAACTTCACACCAGACTCCAATTTAGGCACCGGAAACTCACAAAGACATGCAGTTAGCGGTAAATGTGATAAATCAAGACTGCATGTAAACATGACAGGGTGGCCACTTAACAATAATGGAAAATTTAGGCTTGACAGAGAGCGTTCAGAGTCTTCCTGGAGAAATGTGAAAGTGAGCAGGGATGATGGGCAGCAACAATAGAGAGAAGCTTTCTGTAAAAACTTTCCACCGTAAGTGGCCAGTGGTTAAACAACACCTTGAGTGCTGGGCCTAGGGGAGGCACAGGGATGCAGAAAGCATTGAACTCAGAGCCAAGGCCATTATTCATTATGTAAACTTAAATAAGGTGCCTAACTTCATCTATAAGATGTCAATCATTATATCCATTTCAGAGTTCTCAAGCATATCAAAAGGACCAAATGCACATACAATG
This sequence comes from Thryonomys swinderianus, assembly GCA_004025085.1. NCBI lineage: Eukaryota > Metazoa > Chordata > Mammalia > Rodentia > Thryonomyidae > Thryonomys > Thryonomys swinderianus. The sequence continues at coordinate 51,570 of PVIC010001559.1, forward strand.
CCTAGCAACCTGTATGGCCTGCATGGCATGGTGCTCAGCATATATCCCCTTTCCCTTTGCTCTGGGAACATCCCAGGACACTGTATTAAGAATGAGTGAGGCAGGGCCAGAGGGTTAGCTCAGTGGTTCCGGCGCCTGCCTCGCAAGCGCAAGGTCCTGAGTTCAATCCCCGGTAACCACATACAATGCTGGGTGTGGAGACTCACGCCCACCGGCAATCAATACCACATACCACAGTGCCAGGCATGGTGGCTCACGCCTGTAATCCCAGCACTCGGGAAGCAGAGACAGGAGGATGGCTGAGTTCGAGGCTTGCCTGGGCTACGTAGTGAGCTCAGAGCCAGCCTGAACTACAAAGCAAGACCCTGTCTAAAAAAAAAAAAAGAAAGAAAGAGTGAGACAGGACATGGGCTGGGACAAAGAGGATCGTGACTGAGTGGCATCTGCTGAGCAAGAAGGGGTCACATGTTGGCTGAATATTGGTCAACTGGATACTTCCTTAGGAGTGTTTCCTCTGACACGGTGCGTTTCCAGTGACCCAAGCAACCCAGAAGAAAACAAGTAGCTGTGCTGGAAGTCTCTCTCTCTCTTCTAAGTCCTGGCAGTTTTTCTGTTTTCTTTTGCTTTTATGCCTCTCTTTTTCCTATTTTCATAAAAGAAGCAAGGTTGGAATCTTTTCTTGTAAAGCAAGGAGTAGTGGATGATGATTTGGATCTAAAAGATCAAATCTGAGGATCCTAAATACAACCTACTAATTAGTACCTATCCCATTCTGAAGGGTCCAACAAGATTATGTATGCCCACCTTGAGGGAGTCCAGGAATCTAGGCGCAGATGTACCATTGGCAAGAGCCACAGGAGATAAGAGGAGAAGGGACCCCTAAAAACAGCTTCTCATATACCTGTGATAGGCTTTTTGAAATCCAATTGTAATTGTTAAAAACCCTCACTCTTATAACTTCTGTAGTGTTTTCATTAAAAATGGTTAAAAAAACAATAAAAACAAAAAATGGGAATGATTGTTTCAGAGGACATAAAAGAGAAATTGTGAGCTCCTTAAACAGAAGAGTTTCAGGATCCCAAAGGTCCATCCCTTTTGTCTTACATCTTCACTCCATTGGTACATATCTATGGCATGTTATCTATGATCCAGGGACAGTGCTGAGAACTGGAGAAATGGCAGATGAACACAGAGGTCAAGCATAGGCCACAATAATCAGGTAGACAATTAATTGTAATTGTGATCATTGCCGTAGCATTGCATAAGACACTGGGGCACTCAGAAAGAAACACGAACCCTAGAGAGGAATATTAACATCCCGCCTCCCCACCCTCCTGCTGGACCAGGATACAGGTCATCTGCATGCAAGCTTATTGTTTTCTCACCATGCCACAGCCCAGTAAATCAGTGCCCTGAATGGGAGGAAATCCCAGCACCAAGAGCATGGTGTGGCAACCAACAAAGAAAATCAAGTGGCCAGATCACTAGAGCTTTTACGGAGGAAAACCAGCATGTACCTGGAGACTACCTGTATTCCAGGACACTCACTGACACATTTCAGCAGTACAGAGTGATCTTCACTCTCTCAGACGGGGTCGCCAAAAGCTAAGACCATGGGGAGGCGTGGGGAGCCTCCCCCAGTATGAATTAGAAAGGGCAGAGAATGGAAGTGTAGACCAAACACACAGGCTGAGCACTAATCTATCTGCTGTACTGTGCTTTGGAATTAATCAAACAAATCCCTGGATAAGTCTGAGGCCATTATTAGACAACAGTAATATCCCCCTTAGAGTAATCCTGACAAATACATTCAGAGGGCGGGGAGCCCCGAGGGGGCTGGGAACCAGACCACTCTCCTGTTCGCACGAACACACAAGAACACATGCACTTTCCCCAGCCTCCCACTCCTAGATGTCAGCTACCAACTGCACCATTGGCCTCTGCTCAATGGCTTCAGGCCAGGGCCTGAGCAGAAGGATGGAAGAACAAGGCCTGGACTCCCTCCCCTCCCCAACTCCACCACTGACCTAATTTTCCACAAGAGAGGATTTTTTTCCCTTTTTGGCCCTACTTGTTTGTAAATCATGTCACCCCAGTGCACACACAGCTTAAGGCAGACGCGGCTAGGAAGCTGGGAGAAACCGAGAGGCCTGGAACTGTAGCCCCATCTGCCATTTCTCATGGAGGTCAGGTGGACAGAGGCACTGAAAGCTCAGGAGACGGGCTGGAAGTAGAAGCTAGAAGGAGGAAGAAGTATATTGTTACAAATGTACTGAATAAGAGAGGCAGTTTATTGTAAAATGGCACACAGAGCTTTGCCTCTAATTTTACTTTTTTTTTTTGAGACAGGGTCTCACTTTGTAGTTCAGGCTGGCTCTGAGCTCACTATGTAGTCCAGGCAAGCCTCGAACTCAGCAATCCTCCTGCCTCTGCCTCCCGAGTGCTGGGATGACAGGCGTGAGCCACCACGCCCGGCTGCCTCTAATTTTACATAGGACCTTGAGTAGGTCTCTTAATGCCTCTAGGTCACTGGTCTCTGTAAACAACACAGACAATTTTGACCTCTTGAATATGTTTTGGGCCTGCTGAGAACCTATCAGAAGAGGGACTGGCTTTACTCTTAAGAAGAAGACGTGGTTCTTCAAACTGCAAAAACTGACCTGGAAAAAAAATTAGACCTGAAAGACAGAAAGAAAACCAACACAGAACAGAACTGACAGCAGCTAAAAAATGCACACGGTGAAATGTGTTATTGACTAAAAAATTGAAGGAAGAATCAAACGTTCTTGACAAAATTTAGAGCTGCAAGTTTGATGTGAGAAAAATAGATATGGAAGAAATAATAGCCATGCAAGTATATTCACTACAGTCGAAGATACCTGGGTAAAATTTGATAGCACACACACACACATAGAAGATAACTGATTGATGGATCAAATCTCCATAGAAGACACATAGAGACAGAATTGATCTTGTTAAAATAATTCAGTAAAATAAAAATGAGTTGGAAGAAGTAAGAAATGACTTAACTAGCCAGGAGACAAAATGGACTGAGGAGTAACACGAAGCCCATATTGGTTGCTTCTGAAAAACACTGCCTTGATAAACATGTCCCAGGCTTTGTCTAATTCTGATTATGCCAACATATAGTTAAAAGGGGTCAGGGCCAAACTGTGCCATGTAAACATCTTGATAAATGCTGAATAAAAATAAGTTATAGATCTCAGAGATTTTGTCTAATTGCAAATTTTTTCTGATGAAAGATCAAAATCAAAGGTGAATAAAATAATACAAATACTTTCCACCTAAGAAAAATGGAGCATAGAATCAGTTATTATCTATAGCAATGGTCCTCAGATTGATAGATTTTATTTACCTGTAATATTTCAAGTATTATAAAGCAATTTGGAAACTAGTAGTGGCTAACTGTATTTTGATTTTTCTAAGAAAGAACAAAAACTGAAAACTTGACACATCCTAGCACTATATTCTCTTAAAAAGAATAGCAGAGGAGTGGCAAAAAATTAGAATCAAGATGTGTCATGTACTGATACAAACTCTCAGTGTTGAAGGTGATCATAATGTAAACATAAAATGTACTGATAAAATCAATTCTTTTAAAAAAAAGAATAGGCATCTTAACACCCTAAAGTAGAAGAGCAGAATCTCAGAATCTGAAAAAAAATCAAGTATTTTTTCACAAAGAAATGTACCATATTATATTTATTTTTTATTTTCCCATGGAAAAATGTAAAAGCACATTATAGTCCCTTGCACATCTTTGTACTATTGAATTCAAAGTAGACTGGCCTGTCTTTGATGATTCCATCTTCCTATCTATAAAATGGGGATAAAAAGTAAAGGTCTTCGCAGTTTCTGAAATACTAAATCTACCAATATTAGCCTACACCCCAGGAAACATAATCCCTTTACAGTCAAGCTGATTCCCCAGACTCATAGTTTGCCCCGCTCCTGTAAGCTCAGAGCACGTTAGATCTTCTGCAAGAAAAAAGCTCCAGACGACAACAGCTGAAGAATGTGCACTGATCATGGCAACTTCTTATTCTTCCATGTACCAAGGAAGCACTGAGGCAAGTGGGAAGATCGGGGAGGGCCCAGGGCAGAACTGGAGTGTGAGGAAGAAAGGGCAGCTGTTTGGAGCCACTCAAGTCAATCCTGGGGCTGTGGGTGGGAGCCATACTGGGCAGCTCTGCTGGCAGGAAATGACGCTCATTATAGCTTGCGTGTCCCAGCAGTCTTTCATCCCGCCTTCTTCACAAGAGATATTCTATTCCCACCCTCAGATCCTCACCTCCAGGGTTCTGAAGCCTGCAGACACGTGTCCATGTGGATACCTACCTGCCAGACAAAGTCAGGACCTCTTACCCCAGCTCACGGTGGTTACTCTCTCTCCTCCACCCAGCATGGTCATCCATCCGTCCATCCATCCACCCATCCCCATTAGCCACATTCTAAGCAAATGCATCAAACTGAATGACAAATTGAAGACATGTTTCCTGCCAAGGATATTAGACTAATCAACCTCATTCCTAAGGTCGTCGTCAAGCAAGTGACAACAAATACATTCAGCCCCTCTCTACTGCTCTCTCCCTGTTCCTCCACCAGATGTTACCTCCTCCAAGAGGCCTCCGGGCTGACCGATTTCTCCTTGGATCTTCCCGCCCTGCTCTTTTCATCTCTGGTGCCCATCACAATCATAAACATTTTGGTTTATGTTTTTCATACAATGTTTCCCGTTCGTTTGTAAACTCCCCAGTCGGTCGCTATAACTGTGGCGGGGCGGCTGATGTTCTTCTGAACCACTTTCCCTTGGCTACGTATGGACAAAGAGGCCGGGCTGAGAGAATTCTTGGGTTTTGGCCCCAGCCCTCCAGCCACCAGGGGCGTGAGAAGCCCCGCCCATCTGGGTTTCAGTTTCATAAAGGGAAGTTGTACCGTGATGTCCATCACGGTAGGACAGGGTAGAAGTGCTGTGTTTGGAGGAAAATGTAAACTGAATACTTTTTACAATTTAATATGAGTAAAAGATTTTCCTGTAAGTTCACCAAAGTCTCTTGGATAATAGGGCTATGCAGATGAGACAAAAAATAAGATGACTTAGCGGTCATAGGTTTAAAAGGGGCGGGAGAAATGGGATTCCAGCCAGAGCAGTTCAAGGTTCCAGCACTATTTCAGTGATGGCCGATGGGATGAAATACCAGTACAAAAGGAGGGGATGCAGCACAGTGTGTTAGGTTTGGCGGCTATTGTTGCTTTTTCTGTTTGTTTGTCCTGCAGAATGTGTGTCTAAATCAGGTGCACACTTGAGAATTAGTCTGAGAGCAGAATCAGTCACACAGAGGAGAAGAGCAAGGCCAGAAGACAGGGCGGTGCAAATGCACAGTGTACCTGTACTTAGGCCGCGCAGGAAGCAGCTGGAAAACTGATGGTCACGGGAACCGCTGTGAGTGCAGACCGAACAGGACACAGCAGAGAGAGGTCGGTAGGAGGCAAACTCCACACAGGCCACCCAGGCTCTTTCCTAGACAGAGAGACCGCCTTCTCCCTTCGACCCTCACTTCCTCAATCTCAAGAACCAGGAAAGCCACCTCCCTCGTGAGGGTGTTTGGGAGAAGAAAAGGAAGTCATGGATTAATGTACCAATTGGTTCCAATCCCTGCACTTAGTAAGCACTTCAGGAGTCCTAAAAGTAAGCATGGTAATTATTAAATTTAGTCAATCAAGATAAGCAGGTGATAAATCATGAGATTTCCCTGAATCATCAAGGCTTGCTCAGGAGTGTGGTTGGGGCTGAGCAGCGGGCTAACCTCAGGCTGAATCTGACGCCACTGAGCAGCACTGCCAGGGCTCAGCCAGCAGACTCAGGCTAAGCAGCCGGTCTAAGAGTCCCAAGTCCAGAAAAGGCCACGGATCCTCTTGGTTTCAGCCCTGAACTTCACAGCTTGTATCCTTCCAGGTACAGAAAGGGCCCCGGAACCCACAGAGACCCTTCTTCACTTCTCCTTTTTATAATATTTTGGCTAATCAAGCGGTGTGAAGACAGGCCCGTCTTGTTTACAGCACTTTCCCCCAGTGCATCTCCTGACACACAGTGGACCCACAATAAATGGGCCTCGTCAGTGGAGGGCGTTGGAGGAGGTGCCTTTTGAATACCATCCAGGGTCTCAGGGAGAAATTTCATGCAATCATGCATCCGCACATAGGCTCCACTTCTTGGTTCCAATCACACGCCAGCTGGGCCCCTAACACCTCAATTTCTTCTCCTTAGAAACACACGGGAAGGCGTTCCCCCTCCTCCCTAGGCTCCCTGCTCTGACTTGTGCTGGATAAGCAACTTCAAATTGCTGAACAGCAACACACAACACAGCTGGGTGAAAATTCCTGTGTCCTGAAATTCCTGGAAAACTGATGCGAAGCAACATTTGGAGCACAGACACTGCTCTGCCCCAGCCCCGGAGAGTCAGGGCCGGGAGGAAGGCAGCAAGCGGGTAGCCATAGCTGAGCCTGTGTTTCCTTAAGAAAGTATCTTGCTTCCACCCCAAGCACCTCTTCCTGTGCAGAGATGGAGAAACCCCAACTCTCGCTAGCCTTGATGTTGCTAGTTGAGCCCGGCTCCAGCATCGCAGGTGGGAGGCCATGGTTTTTCAATGCACAGGAATCAAGAGTTAAGAGAAATCCCCACCCCAAGCCCAGGAGGTGCATGGCTTTGAGCTGAGCTTTAGTTCTGGCACCTGCCTCCTCCCCAAGAATTCAGTGCCTGACTCTGGGGAAAATTTAACTGAGGCATTTTGTGTTTAATTCAAAGAACCACGAAGTTCAAATCAGAACAAGAAAATGCTGATCTTAGGCGAGTTACTTCATTCCTCTGGGGTTTTTTTCTGTCAGATCTTTTTGAGTCCTTGATTCCTCCTGGAATCCTGATGTTCTACTAGGGACAAACTCCATCTTGTGCAAAACTGCATATGAGACTGCCATTTTCATTTGTAGAATTGTTTTCATAAGTCTTAGCTGGAGGTAGGAGAGAGGCCTCCATGAAGAATTTTTTGAAACTAAGTGATCCAGTTTAACCCAGTTTATTACATACAAGTGCATGTTCCAACTTTAACTAGATTAAAATGTATACTCTTCAGTGCTCGCTTCAGCAGCACATATACTAAAATGTAGTATATCTTCGGCTGGCACGGTACACACCTGAGAGGCTGAGGCAGGGGGAATTGTAAGTTTGACTTTGACCCCATTTTTGTAATTTAGTAACTTAACAAGACTATATCTCAGAAAAACAAAGCTAGGCTGATAGACCAGTGAAAGGTTCTGCTTCAGTCTCCAGTAACACACGCAAACACATGCCCCCACACACAAACACACCCCTTATATATTTTCATTTATTCACCCGTGAAATTTTTTTTTTTTGAGACAGGGTCTCGCTTTGTAGTTCAGGCTGGCCCTGAGCTCACTATGTAGCCCAGGCAAGCCTGGAACTCAGCAATCCTCCTGCCTCTGCCTCCTGAGTGCTGGGATTATAATCGTGAGCCACCACACCTGGCACTGTGGTATGCGGTGTTGATTGTTGGTGGGCGTGAGTCTCCACGCCCGGCATTCTATGTGGTTACCAGGGATCGAACTCAGGACCTTGCACTTGCGAGGCAGGTGCCGGAACCACTGAGCTAACCCTCCGGCCCCCCCATGAAAATTTTTAAGAACTTTCTGTTACCCATAGTTTCCTTCTGCATTTCCAGCCATCTCCTGGAGTCTGTTTCTAGGTTCCTTTTCCTCCACAGACCTAAATATCATAGCCCCCAAAAGTTCTGAAGCTAGGCTGCTTCTCTCAACTATGCTCCTCCCCTGGACAACCCCCTTCACGCCCAGGCCTTCCCCCACAATCTACGATGCCACCCATGTCATCCGTCCCAGACCCATCCTCTCTTCGGTGCCAACTAATGCACCCATTTGCCTCTGCCCGTCTTCCCAGGTGACCCTACAGGGAAAAAGGGATCCAGCTTCTCCCAGCCTCATCCCAAACATACTAGCCGCCCTGATTTTCCTGCCCTATAGACCTAAGGACAGAGAAGCATGCCATTGAAGTTTCTCTTCTCTCTTTTCAGACATACAAGTAATCAATAGTGAAGTGACAGTCACATGGTGTTCACAACATACAAGCACTACAGGCATTCTACACGCACCATCGCTCTTCAGGCTCAGAGTAATCCTAAGCTGTGGGCGCTTCTGTCGTCCCATTTCACAGACAGTGAAACTAAAACAGACATATATATTTCTCTGCCTGAGTTTGCATAACTAGGATGTGGCAGAACCAGGGGGTCTCAGTTCAGTACCGACATCAGTGCCCACCTGTTATGGCTTGTGTGCACATGTTCCCCCCAAACCTCATGAGGTCATAGGTGGGGCTTTATCAGAGGTGGCTGGATCTTGAGTGTGTGATGCTGGAATTCAGGGTGTGCTTACTAGATCAGTAAACCATTGGGGTTGGCACCTGCTCTAAGTCCTGCAGTCCAGATAGAATATAAAAGGGGCAGAGAGAAGCCACTAGGGTCACTTGGACTTCCTTGCTTTTGGTGTCTTCTGCTCGCCCAGTTTCTGCTCTGACAGGCCTCCCTGCCTTAGACCCAACTGACCGAAACCTCTACAAACTGTGAGCTAAATAAACGTTTCCTCCTTTAACTTGTGGGTGCTGGGTGTTTTGTCTCAACAACAAAAGTAACTAAGATCGTCCGAGTATTAAGCCCCCCGCCTTGACGTCTCTGCAGCCAGCCCTCGTTCCACCACGACTTCTCTACTGCAGACCCTTCACTCACCAAAATCACACAATAACCTCTGCCTGCCGCTTTGCTCAAAGCATCCCAATCACCAGTCCATTCTGCAAACTGCTCCATGGTCCGTCTTTCTCAAATTTCAATCTAATTCTGTCACTACTCAATGGAGAAACTTTCAGTGGTTCCCAATCACAGAAAAATGATGCTCAAAGCCCTGATAGCATTTAAGATCTTCCTAACCTAACTCCCTTACTCTTGTCTCCCACTGGCCTTAGTCCTTTGCTGCAGCCACATTAACCATTTCAGACGACTACAAACAGTATCCTATTCCTCCGTAGAACTGCTCTAAATACCCCTTCCCTTTCCTTCCAGCCCACCAGTGAAAGTTTCCAAGACCTGCACAAGCCTCTCCTCTGTAAAGTTTCCTCCATGGATTCCCATTCTGAACACACATACACACACACACACACACACACACACACACACACGACACTCCATTTTAAACTACTGCACACTCTCCCTGATACTGAAGTAACTGAGTGTGCATTGCTCTCCTTTACCTGATGGCTTCCCAAACTTGACTCTGTGGACCCTCAAAGAAAAAGACCATATTGATGCATAGTAGTCATTCAGTCTGTGAATGTCTCCTGAATGAACTTATTCCAATAAACAAAAGACTTAGTCGAACAAATGAATGACTACACATTAAGGACTGCTTCGCAATGAATTTGCAGACACTTTAAAGACTTTGTCCTCTGCCACATGTACTCCAAAGTTGCCCAGAAAATATTCATGCCATGGGGTTTTTAAAACAAACTTAAAGAAGCTCTGAGATAGCATTTGAACCCAGCACAGAGTGAAGCGTTGGGGTCAGAGTGTTTGAGCCCCTCACCCTGAATCCTCTGGAGCTTCATGACCAGCTTAACAGAGACCAACACACACAGGGCTAAAGACAAGAGCCCCATGGCAACAGGAATGCTCTGCAATTAGTCTCTGTTCAAAGCTATAAACCTGGACATCAGGGATTGTTACAGGAACAATTATAACCAATTAAAGAGAGAGAAATGTCGATCCAAGTGTTATTCTATTTAGTGGCCCCCGAACCTTTCCCCCAAAAAAATTTCTCAAGCAGAAAAACAGTTTTATTGCACCTTCCCAATAGATACTTATTTATAAATAGCTTGCATATACGTTAACTAGGTATTTTATTATTTGCTTCCTATATTGCCACAGAATCCAGTATACACCCCATTTTGGAGGCCAATGATCTAGAATGTAATTTTCTCCACTCTCCTGAAAGAAAGATGGAACCAGTCAAACAAGAAAAGGGGTTTGGCTGAGAGCCCAGAATCATGGCGTTCCTGACTCGAAGGCATGTGCGTGTTAGCACACACTCCTGACTGCTGTCACTCCACACCAGCTAAAGTCCCTCCAGTGACAGAGCTCCCTGGCAAAGCCACGTGCTCTGTGGCCCGGCAGTTCCCCCCGTAGGAGAATTCTTCCTCTGAAGCTCCAATTCCTTCACCTCTGTGGCCCGGTATCCACTACCTGCACTACATAGCAGCTCTTCCAGTGTCTGAAGATGATTATCCCATCCCCAGTGAGTCTCTTCTTCTCCAGGGAATCCACATGAACTAATGGGCCCTCTCCATCTCCAGTGACAACGTACCTGCCTTAAACAGCCATTTCATAAGCATTTACATGGTTCCTGGCTGGCTGCTGCTATAATTGTTACAGAAAACCATTGGTTTGTAAACAACAACAAAAATAGTCTTTTCAATTCATCCTCAGGTAGAGTAAACCAAGTAGAATGAGTCTCTATTTAACACAGAATCCGTAAAAACCATCCCACAATCAAACACACCACTTTTATCAGGTAAAAAGACAAAGTGTTTCCAGTGGTGGGCAAGGTAGTCTGGTGACATCGACTGATTTACTCAACAGATGTCATTGAGCTCACATTCCTAGAAGCCTACATCCATCTACCATATGTTAATGAACATACATACATATATGAACAGACACATATGGACACATATAAACCACGAACATGCTCCTCAATAAAATGTGCTTCATTGAGCCAAGATACATTTATTGAGCACTTGCTTTTTGTCAGAGACACAACAGTCACAGAAAAGACCTTGTGTGTAGTAAGTAACCAAAGAAACAGGCGACCCTCCCCTTGGTTTCCTGTTTTATAGTTCCCAAAGAGAAAACCTCCTCACTACGCTCTTGTCAGAGGAATTAGAAAACCCAGCTGAGCAATCACAACTTGCATTAAGGATGAGAAAGCCAAAGGGAGCCAAGAGACACACTAAAATGTAGCCATTGGCTCTATACTCTACATTGGGCAAATAGCTCCACTTTGCAACATCAGGATGATTCAACAGCAAAGTTGCCACAGCAACTAAAACCAACCCTCCTCTGCCCACATGGCAACAACAACATGATGGTATGAGATGGTCACATTCGTTTTCCAGTCTATGCATGTGGTCCATAGAGCCTGGTTGGCCAGCAAGATGGTCAATGCAAAGTTAAGTGATTCTGGGCACATTTCACTGCTTGAACTAAAAAATAGTATCTATGGGCTTTTCTCTTAAAAGTGACCTATTTTAAACCACAAAATTATGAGATGGGTTCCTTTTCTTTTCTGCTGTGTCAGTAAAATGATTGTCAATGGAGAGGTGGCCTAGGGCCAAATGTAGCTTAATCTCCCTCAGGAGACAGGAGGGGGATTTGCTTGATAGGTTTCTGGTCTCTGCCAGTGTGGGTACAACATCTTCTAGCCTGCCCTGAGCCTCTCCCTGGGAGATTTGTCGAACAGCACCAAAATCATCGGTACCCTGGGCAACCTGGCAGAGCAGGAGCATTTCTGAATAAGCTTCCAAGCTCCTTTCTGGAGGCAGCTACTCAATACAACTTCATCTCATCCCCTTATTATTTTTTTTTAAATAAAACATCTAACCTACTGGGCTTTTTAGCAAAAATCTTCATTTTTTGCTGGCACATCTGACGCTAACTACCAGGTTGGGCTTGTCAAGCCGGTCCAATCCCATTTCCTCTGCCTCTACTCCACTGCCTTCCAGACCTCTCATCTTACTATAGAATAATGGGGAACTTCCAGGGGCTCCTTAGAAATTCAGAGAAGTTAAAGCCTCACCTAAGATGGAGAACGGTGGTGCACCATAGGGAAAAAAATGAGGCACAAATGATAGAGCAGAGTTGGAGCTCACTGTGAACCTGTCCCGGTGCAAGTTCCCCAAGCATAAAATGACTGGACTCACCTGTTTCCAACAAAACATTTGCATATCAACCCTTCCCACGAGGTTTAAGATTAATCTCAAGCAGCTAATTCTTAATAACTCAGTGGTGTAGAAGAGTTAATCCCTGCAAAGAATTATCCAAATACTGTTAGGACTCACTGCCTTCCTGCCTATCCCCCTGCCCCACATGGCCCATCTCAAAGGTCTGACTGCTTTAAATAAAATAAGAACAATGATATTGTGACTGGGAAGCATACTTTGTTCTGATACTAGGAAGAGCTCACTGATACACTGCACTGATCAGGGGTGTATTATGCAGCCTTGAAAAATACAATGTCCAAACCCTGCCTTGACTGGAGTATTTGTTTGTCCATTTGTTTGTTTTAGAGGTGTTTTGTTTTGTTTGGGAAGTGCAGAAAAGAATGAGAAATGAGTAGTTAGACCCACTGATCTTTAAAGTCTTCCTTTAATTTATTACAATTTTTTGCAATGTACCTTGGTTTCCAGAACATTACACATGACAAAGTCACAGTAAATTTCAATGTAAATGTGTCCCTGTCCTCTGTGAAAGTCACAGGATCTGGGCTTCCCCCTTCACAGTTCCTTCCTGCAGCACCAACGACCCCTCAAATGTCAACACACTCTTTAAAACAAATCAGGGGCCCACAGGACCTGGTGCTACTGCTCATGGCCTCTCCCCAAACTCGAGCCTTGTATTCCTGGATCCAGATAGAGAAAACACACTATGGCTGGATCAGATTTGAAGGGATGCTGTGGCTCAAAGCTCAGCACCTTCCAAGCCCACTTTCTCCTCACCTTCCTTCCCCTGCAGAACTAAACATGCCAGAGACAGGAACCCTTCTGGAGAGGAAAGAAGTCTGAGAAAATAAGAAGAAAAGAAGAAACTGTGAGTATCCGGTAATCTCACCACCTCACCCACCATTTGGATGCCAAATAAGTGATTTCTGCTTTGCTCTTCAGCTTATCTTTCTTCGCAAGTGGGCTCCTCACTTTTATTTGAAAGCAACTTGCTAAGTCAATAAGCTTTTCACTCTCTTAATGCACTTTTTCTATTCTCAAGGGGCTGCAGGCCACATATATGCCAGTGCTCCCTGCAGAGGAGGTCATGGGATTGTTTGAAATGCCCTTCCTGCTGGAGCAGAGACGCCTGTCCTAGGAGACGACAAGGACAGGACTGTTCCAAGTCTTTCTCCTAAGGGCTCCACACTGAAAAAAGCAGAACCACTTCAGGAGAACCAAACTGGCAGGGAAGAAGCAAAAATGGGAGAGGTTGAGATGAAGCGTCTCATCCACAAAATGAAAGGAAAAGTTCCCCATAGTCATTTTCTTAACTACAAAGCCACTCTACTTAAAAAGGAATCTCAAGAAACATGAAAGAGTCCTGAACACATTCTATAGCTGGAGAACTTGAATCAAGAGCACCTGTTGCCCAGAGTTTATATCATTGCCTTTCCTTTTCTTGATCTCCTATCGTCCCTCAAATATTCTGTGCTCTCCTCCAGGGGGCTGGAAGTGCTTGGCATTTCTGGCACCACATGAAAAGTAAGGTTTATCACCGAGCAGAACTGGATAGTTTAGCTGGGTAACTGAGATCAGTTCGATTTCAAAACTACTGGGTTTACATTAAAAACAAAAAAGACCACTTTGGAAATACACTATTCAGGAACATTGTGGACACCAATCAGGTGTTATGAGCAGATATAGACTGTGAAATATTTAAAGAGGACTCCATATAACTTTTAAATAGGTCACCCAAAGACACCAATTTCTGGAGAACAGCAGTAGTAATGACGACCCACTGTCAGCACACTTCTCAAATAGATCATGGAGACAGGCACACAGAGCTATGCTTTGTTCCTCTCCTCTGCCAGCCACAGCCAATCACCTACAACACTGACCCGCAGTGAGCCAAACATATCTAACATCTCTACTGGAGCCAGTGAAATCTCAGAGGACGAGTGGAGCGACCCCTCTGTTTAAATACCACTTGATCCTCCAAACCTCCAGCAAAAGCTTCTTCCTTTCACCCTTCCATTGAGATCTCCTAATCTCGCCACACCGTCCAAAGTGACATTTCTTGATTTTCTTTAGCCTCCCACCCTCCATAACCCTGATTTCCACCTCTTAAGAATCTCAGTGATTATTGACCCAGAGTTATGCAGTGGAGACCGGGTCTGTGATGAAGAGTCATGGGATGGAGGGAATCACATGCACACCCAGAGCAACACTACTGGCACTGCAGCAACAGGCTTCTTCACAGAACTGGATCCACAGAGGCGAAGTCTAAAGCTTATATTTGGAGATCCTTAAGAAGAAAAAAATATTAAAAACATAAAATTAGCCACAGGGCCTCAGAAGGAGCCCGTGAAAACTGAGGAGACGTAAAAGAAAAATTCATCTTCATGGTAAATCCACCGCTGTAGTCCTTTGCCCCTCCCCAAGACGTACAACAGGAGAAGGAAAGAATCAACATGAAGGGAAAGATTTTGCTTTTATTGTGTGATGATGAGAAGCAGGAAGCAATAGAAAGCCAGAAGGAGATGGGCCAAGTCATTGGGGAGATCCATGCTTTCCCACCAGCCCAGAGCTGGTGCCGGCAGTTCCAGGTTCCTGGGAAATCAAAGGTGAGTCTAGAGGCCTCTCCTTCCTGCCACGCTCCAAGGAGGTGGCTGTGCTCCAGTGGCCTTGAGTCCAGTACCCAGTCACTTCACTGCATAGCAAGGTCTTGCAGTCAGAAGTGGACACATGCACGCATCTGCGTCCTTTCTCACGTTCTCTCCTGCTCTCCACATCTGGAAGGAGTGAGGCCTCTGGGACTCGCCAAACTGATAACCTCCTGCCCTGGGAGTTTGACATTTTGCTTATCACCTGCATCTGGGGAGGTGATGCTCCTCTTCACAGTGGAGACACAGGCCTTTTGCATTCATGAGGGGAGCGAAGAGCAGAAGGAGATATTGCACCAGGGATCTGGACTCTGGTTCTAGTGATACCTGCCAAATTGGCAGCAGCCAAACTTCCCGCTCACGCTTCCTACTCTGCAACAGGTGCAGAGACACCTGGGCTGGGCCTCCTCACCTGCTTGGCAGTATGGAAAGCCCTGCTCTTCCTCCCTTGCTGTGAGGCTCTGAGGGCCAGAGCTCTACACTTACACAGGCAGAGAGTTGTGATTAGCATTCAATAGTCACAACCATCATCTGAAACCCTGTGCCCTGGGTGGGGAACAATACAGCAATGATATTGGGTTTCACAACTTTTACTTCTGTCTTGCTTCAAACTGGGGTAAAGGAACATGGTGGAGGTAGGGGCAGCTGAATCTTCTATGAGACCAAATTGATGCACAGTTCTTCCTTATACACACCAGGAACCAAGACCCTAGTACCTTTCTACTTTTCCCAGAAGCTTTGCAGATAATGTTATACACACTGCCTTATGGAATGGTCTTACCAACTCTGTAAAATTGATACCTATGAGCCCTACTTTGCTAAGAGCCCAGATAGCACAGGGGTTCTTTGTGGGCTCTGACATCAGACTGCCTGGAGTGAAACACCAGCTTCACCTCTTATTATCTGTGTGACCTTAGAGGGGTCACTCAATCTCTTGTCCCTCAATTTCCTTATCTAGAAAACAGAATAATAATAGTGAGTCCAGAGTGATTATGGGATTACAAGCACTAATGCATGCAAAGTAGTTCTAGCAGCATGGACCTAGAGAAGTGCTCTATGGTTATTGTTCTTGTTAATGGCAATATGGAAGCTTTGAAGACTATTTCAAAGACAAAACCTAGGGCCAGAGATTTAACTCAGTGGTTCCCACACCTGACTTGCAAGTACAAGGTCCCTGGTTCGATCCCCAGTAACCACATACAACAATAACAAGCATAGTGAGGACTCATGCCCACTGGCATCAGTACCACATACCACAAATGCCAGGCATGATGGCTCACGCCTGTAATTCCAGCACTCGGGAGGCAGAGGCAGGAGGATTGCTGAGTTCGAGGCTTGCCTGGGCTACACAGTGAGCTCAGGGCCAGCCTGGACTACAAAGTGAGACCCTGACTCAAAACAAAACAGAAAAAAATCAACTTGTAAGTGCATGAGCCCAAATCTAAGTCCACATCAGTTTCATTCCAACAGCCATACCCTTAGCCACTATGCTAAATTTTTCCAAGTTTCAAATGTCTTCGCCTCAGTTACTTCATCTGTAGAATAAGGTGAGTTCAAGACATCAACCTCATAGAGATCTCATGGGCATTAGATATGCCAATGAATATGAATGTACCAGAATGTCAGGCACATGGTAGTATTTGATAACAGCGACAATGATTATAACAACACCACTTTGTCCAAAGGAGGGCATGCAACCTTCAGAGCTCTGCCCCAAAGCAGCTCCCATTCCAATCCTGTATTTGGGGTTTGCAGCTACGGACTCACACTGCACAGCCCATGAGTGTGGAGCCCTGGGAGGAGTGGGGGAGGGCAGGTGAGTCCTGTCTTCCAAGCACAGCATGCAGGCTGCACCCCAGCTCTTCTGCCTAATGAAGGAGGGAGAGGCCCAGCTGATGGGCAGCTGCCCCTGGAAGGAAACCATCTTTCGAAAGCAGCCTGCAAAAGGAGATAGGGGCCTTGCAAATAATTAGCCCCTAGTGCTGGCCTGTAGTATCTCATTACCAAATGCAAATGCAAATGCAAGTTCATGTGCCACTCCAAGGCTCCTGGCAAAATGCCTGCCTGACCCTCACCCTTGCTGAATTTGGACGGAAGTATTACCCACCGCCCAACCCCCTTTATAGTGTGCAGCTGGTGGGTTGTCTCTACAAAGGGAAAAGCCTGCTCTCACCCACTGAAGGGAGAACAAGGGAGAAGGGCCTTATTTCTTTAAAGGATGTAGAGATGTTATGGGAGGGGGGAGATTAGAAAAATTGTTCTTCCCTCAGCTGTTAAAAGAGGGATAATTGGAGCAAGTGCAAGCGGCTGTTCCGCCATTTAGCATACAGCATACCCAGGAAATCTCACTTGGTAATCAGGAGGAGAGGAGGAAAAAGGAGCAATCAGACCCCTATTCAGGCTCGGTTTAGCGACAGCCCCTGCTGGCTGGCTGGGCTGGTAGCGTCTCGAGTCGGCATGCTAGGTGGGAAATCACATCTCTACAGCACAGTCCCTCCTTTGTGTGCATTTTAAGGCCTTGCCTCTGTGCCACCATCTCCATACCAAGGAGAAGCACTGAGAGAGGAGTTGTTATCCTCTTCCTCTCTGATGAACTCACTACTCCCCTGGCCACCGCATCCTTGCAAGGCCATTCAGAGTTGACACAGATTAGGAACAATGCCGTGTCACAATTCCAGCAGGGTGTGCACCAGGACGAAGGAGGAGAGCTCACTGTATTTTTACTCAAATGCCCACAACAGGAGAATCCAACTGGGGCCATTTCTGATGGCTCTGGAGTAAGCAGTCTCCTCTCAGTATACACCTTACCATCTTCATTCTGGCTTTGAGAAGTGGGGAGAGAGTCACACCGTTCTCAATAAAAAAGACAAGCAATTGAAATGCACTTTCAGGAAGGCATCCGAAGGCCACACAGTAAGCTGGAGGCATCCATCAAAGCACCCTGAGCAGAGAGTCAGCCTTGGACAGCGGGAGAAATGGGGGGTGGTGACTAGCAGGTGCCCATGACAATGTGTGGTCCCTACCACACACACCCTCTGCTGTACTTCACTGTAGGAGCCAAACACCTGCAAATGTTAACATCTGAGACTCAAGGGAAGCGCCTTTGGGTTTCGGCATATGCCCAAGTCAGCAGGAAAAAAGATAGAAGATAAGGAAGCAAGATTTTTCTTTACCAGTGGACTAGGATGCCATACATTACCACTGAGTTCATCTAAAACTGTGGCCACATACATGATAGAGGACACAGGATGGCCATGTCATGAAATCCAGGAAGAGGGATCGAACTAGAAGCCCTTCCCCACCATTCCCTGGCCCCGCCCTACCTGCAACAGGCTGACTTCATATTAAATGAACCCTCTGGGGAAACTGGTGTGAAATTTATAAACCTTGGCAGTGAATCAGTGCCTCACAACCATAAGGCTGTTGAGAAATTCAGTGCATGCATATTCGTAACTAAGAATGCTCTGAAAATAATCAGGTTTGAACTTATTTCAAGGCATTATCAAACCCTCAGTGACCCATGAGGAGACTGTAGGAGCTGAAGAAGCTCAGAGTGACTCTTCAATGGCCAGAAAGCTTCAGCGCTGCCCATAACAGGACTGAGCTATACAAAAACCAGGGGAAAATGTTACACTATGCTGTAGCTTAACTATATTCTGAATCAGCTATACATAATTTTTAAATCATTCTGAGTTATTGACACTTTTTCTGTCCTCCAACATCATTACTGGTTGAGCACCAGAACATTTTATTTACAAGCTTAACACCTAGAAGCAAAAATGTGGGACCATTTCCCTCCCATTCATCATGTGCCACAGTGTTCAGCATGACTGCTCATAACATCAGGAGCTTTGGAATGAAGTCTTCCCAGGTAGGACGAATAGAATTCAGTCTACAGAGCTAACAGTCCATCACCAAATAAAAGACAAGAAACTGTGTTCAATATCTCTTAGCCCTGGCCCAGGTCTCCCATAGAAGCAACCAACCCTGGTATCTTCTAGGTCTTCCCAGGAGGAAACCAGAATATCTCATAGTACATAAAAGAGGTTGGCCTATCTGTGCATTCTTCACAGGGGACAGCATGGAGACATTTGGGGACTATCACGGTGCAGAAAGCCAGACAGCCATGCCACAGATTGGCTACCAAGCAAAAGACAACAAAAGCCACAGCCAACTGGCCCCAACCACATCTGCGTGACCTTGCAACAGCTCCCCACCGCGATACACCTGCTCTTGGAGCTGCTACGCAGGAAGTAAAAACACACTCCACGCCAAGTGGGAGCCCTCACACAGGCAAACCCAAGGCCCATCCTGCAAATCGGGATAATACACAAAGTCCTGGGCTTTTCAGTTCTACGATATGTGTAATTGAAAGGGGCAGGAACAGGGGTGTGTTATCAATCCTCACTTCATTTCATCACCTCTAAGATGCTGGACAAGCATTTGTTTAGTCTGTTTATTTTGTTTTAGGCAGCTATGCTCTACACACAGCAGCTGCTATGACTCTTCCCTTCACGTTTTACAGGTGAGTTTTTCACTTACTCTAAAAATTAACTGTGTGTGGAGGCAATGGATGTTTTCTAATAGTCTGTGGTGCATTTTGTGATTGATTTCACATGAAGAGAATTGCTGGGTTCAACAGTCTCCAAGGTACCAACAGTAAATTTTGTCCCCCCCTACACACACACACACACACACACACACACACACACACACATCTGTCCTCAGCCTTTGCTTTGTTCTCCTCCAGGCCAGACAAATGTTACTGTTAGGACAGAGATTATTTACTGTATTTATGTATCAGGAGAACAAATGAGTTATTCTGTTTGCCTTCTACAGATAGAGTTATCAGTCCACAGCCACAAGATGATCTGAACTTTGTAGAAAGAACAATTATTAAAACATACATATTGCATTTAGCTATTAAAAACTGACTGCACACAACCTATTGTGAAGAAATTCCACTGGAGATTAGAACACACACACACATATATAAATAAATGAAAGGAAAGACAAATTGTATACATATACAGTATAGAGAGTCATCCTGGAGAAAAGTGCTGATCCAAACCTGCCCAGAGGAAATGAGTTCTTTTTAACACAAAAAATGCAATCAGGGATAATCAGCAAGTTAACAACACACTTGCAAACACCCTGGTCCCTAGGAAGGAAGAATGCCAGCTTTCAGCGCAAGCTCTGAGAACAGAACGGATCCTTTTGGGCAAGTGAGAAAACAAGTGATCATGTCAGTATCTTCAGGCAGAACTTTCTCCAAAGCCAAGAAGCTTTGGAAAATCAGTCAGCTCCAGAATGCACCTGCTCATGAACAGTACTTCAGTTACCACATTCCCAAACTGGTTTTGTGGACTGGGCTTGCACCTCTGCCCTTCTTCTCCACTCCTTTTCCTGAAGGATTCAATAGGGAAATACGGAAGCCCTAAAAAGACAAAATACATCTCTGCATCTTCCTCCTAGACGGCTCAGCCACAGGGTGGGGGTGGGGGATCCAATCCCCAGCTCGGGAGAAGAAAGGAGCAGAACCCCAGGAAGGATTTTTCCAACACCCCTTGCACAACCTACAGTGAGACCTCCAGCAGAAGCTCCAACATGTCCTAGTCTCCAGCATCCACCACCTGTGGAATAAGCTTTGCTTGGATTTTTAAAAAATATTTTCAAACAGCTATTGATAGCTAAAGTTTATATCAACCGCAACCTGCTTTAGGGGTTCGGCTGTTCTGGAAGTGTGTCAGGAACATCTGCAGACAGTCATGGGTTATGAATCCCAGGCAGTGGGCTCTGACCTGAATGAACAGAGTCAGTGGTAAGACCTCCCCAGCCTCATCCTCCACCTCCCTCCTCTTCACACCAGCTGATGCTTCACCTTGCATGCACTTTGGAATCATGTGTGGCACCTTAAAAATATATAAAATGTTTGGATCTGCTTACCCAGAGATTCTGATTTCACGGTCTTGGGGTGTTGCCTGGAAGTTTCTAAATTCCTGAGGTGGTCTTAATGTGCAACCAAGGCCAATAACCACTGCCCTGCCCTGCGCCATGCCACCACGTCCCGGAAGACAGCAGCATGAGGAGGCAGGCACACAGAGCATCCCTAGAAGAACCCAGGGCCTTCTGAGACCAGGAAGGATAGGACAAATGCAACTCCTTCCTCCCACTCACCTTAATTTCCCAAAACACATACTCATCTGGTCAGGTCCCACATACTTGGTGACCTCTGTGGTCCCTTCTACCCAAATATAAGCCCTTTTGTAGCGAGTCCGGGAATCCATGAGTCCAGAAATTTGAATTTGAAGTATTTGTTAAGCAAAGGTCGCATCACTTTTCTCAGCTCTAATCCCAAAGAGAATTCAGCGCAGGAGATGAGGGCAGCCCACGCCCTCAGGAAGGCCTCCTTCTCGTCTCTCTCTGGGAAGTTGGACTCGGATTTGAGTTGCTGGAGAACCTTGAAACAGGGGAGGGGTCTTGCTGAGCAAGGGTCCGGTCGATCCCTGTGCCTAACACTGGACAGGAAAAGGAACCACATCTCAAGAAGAACTTCACATGAAGAATCCTTATTGCTAGAACAAGAAAGACAGGCTTTGCAAAAATCCCTCATCTACCCTCTAGACTCCTCCCAGGCAGGGCCATGTATGAACCCTGCAATCCATCTACACTCCTTTTCTGCACAGGTACTCCCTATGCTGAGGATTAAAAGGGAGGAAGCGATGCCGGGCGTGGTGGCTCATGCCGGTAATCCCAGTACTCAGGAGGCAGAGACAGGAGGATTGCTTGCTGAGTTCCAGGCTTGCCTGGGCTACATAGTGAGCTCAGGGCCAGCCTGAACTACAAAGCGAGACCCTGTCTCAAAAAAAAAAAAAAAAGGAGGAAGTGATGGGAAGTTTCCCATCACCCCTTGGGCTCAAGTCTCAAAGGGTCAGCAGGGACAGAAACAGCCCCTGCCAACTGCTATCTCCATTCTTGTCCTGTGCTGATCCTACAAAGCTGTGCTGCAGCCGAAGAAGCCAGGCCGGAGCACAGACTCTGCACTTGGAGTTGGGTGCAGAGCTTGGGACTGAGTAGCCAGCCTCCGCTTCCTGCTGAGACCTATTGGGTTTCCCATTGGGAGCAAGCAAGGATTTCCAGGCCTCTTCAGGGAAAGGGGTCCATGAACACTAGGCTACGAAGCCGGCCTCTCTCAGTCATCCGGCCCTCATCCAACCCACACAGGTCTCTAGCAGGAGCAGAAGCAGAGAGAGCCTTACCTTCCGAGCAGAGCGTGCCACCGTAGCCAGTGGTGGAACAGTCACAGGTCGGGTGTCCATCCAGGAGGAAGCAGATCCCACCATTCTCGCAAGGACGCTCACCACAGGGGCCCTCGGCTTCCAGCTGGACACCCTGGCTCCCCAGCAGCCGGGGCTCTGAGTTGCCATACTTAAGATCCAGGATGGAACCCCTGAAGCCGGGTATGGCCTGTACTCCGTCCAGGGTCAGGGCAGAAAGCCGTACGTCAGCGGGGACCCCGCCGAGAAACAAGTCACTGACCACATCCATGTAGGGCCGCTGGGCCTGCAGCTCCCCAATCTGGCTCTCGCCATCAAGCACCAGCGCCGTTCTCAGTCGATCGCGGCTCACCATGAGGAAGTGCCAGCTGCTGTCGTTCACCCGCTTGTTAGACAGCACAGAGGTCTCAGTGCAGTCCATGCTGAGGCGGAGCTGAACGCGGCCGTCCACCAGGGAGAGGCAGAGGAAGTCACAGACACCACCGTCGTCCAGGTAGAGGAGCAGCCCGGTGGAGACGTTGGTCTTGAGCTGGAGACTCAGGTCGCTGCGTGTGCTGGCATCCCAGCGGAGGTAGCGGGCCCACTGGTTGGGGAGACCCATGAACTCGAGGCCCAAGCAGAGCCCCAGCAGAGACCCCAGCAGGATGCTCACCTTCAGGGGGAAGAACGCCGAGTGGAGGGTGAAGGTCATCGTGGCTGTGGGGATAGAGGCTGGAGGAGCGGGGAAGCCAGGAAACAGCCCTCTGGAGAGGGTCTCCCTTTGGCGGTGGAAGGGAGTGAGGAAAATGAGACAGCGCTGGGGGGACAGAAGGACACTCAAATACTGAGAGAGTGGGGAAGCAGGAAGGAGAAGAAGACAGTCCCAAATGGGGACACGAGCGAGAAATCCAGTGAGGAGACAGAGGAGATCGACAGGGAGCAGAAGCGAGGACAGTCCGGTGGGGTGTGTGAGGGACCGCAGGAAGCAGGAAGCGTCTTTCTCCAAGAAAAGATCTCGGGTATCCACAGGGATCCGAAGGCCTTGATTGGAGGAGCAAGAGGAGAAGGCGCGCAGGATGGGAGGAAGCCTTCAGCAAAGCGCTCCTCCCGACAGGCCCCCAAAGGCCCCAGCCAGGGAGGCCGGGGACAGGGCTGGGTTCAGGGATGCCGTGATGGAGGAGAGGCGAGCCACAAGGTGAGCCGGGTGAGAGATGAGAGGCAGAAAAGTTCCACCCCTTAGCAGTGGCTGGCCGAGGGGAGAGGAGCCGCCAACAGCTGGATCCTCAGGCAGAGCAGGGCCCGGAGCAGGCTGGGAGCAGAGTCAGGTGTCATGGTGCTGGCCAGAGGCAGTCCTGCCCATAACCGGCCTCCCAGGATTCCAGAGCAAAGACCTATGGAGCAAGAGATGGGGGACAGAAGGAGAGGAAGATTAGGGCCACGTGTCAGGAAAACACTACAGCCTATTTCGCTGCAAACCAGCTCAGATTAAGACTCCCCCATGTGAGAGGCACCAGTGTTCCTGCACAGCCACTCTGCAACCTGAGCCCAATTCCTAATGATGCATTCATTTTTTCCATATGCGGAAATAATGTACAATTCTCAAAGCCACATCAGCACATTTTGATACTATTCACTTAAAGGGTCACACAGTCAAATTTTAAATGCTAACACTTTATGCAATCAAATGTCTGCATCTAATTTTTACTTATTTACTTCCTAAAAGATATTGATTTTTCAGATTTTTCTTTTGCAATTTGACAATGCACTGCCCAAGTGCAGAAGACCAAAGACAAATCCCTTCCTTTAGGTTTTTGAAATAAATATGTGTGAGGATAAATTAGAAAATGAGCAATGAGCATAAAACTCCTTATCTCTTACTAAATTTTAGGGGAGAAGCACTTCTAGGAAAAAAAAACAAGTGATTGGAGATTTAAAAAAACACAAAAGGCTGATTTTCAATTTTAGCTTCTGTATGTGGAACTTCACAAAAAAAAATGTAATATATATGAGATTCACTGTCTTCATTTTTCTCATTCCAGTGTGGGGAATTTCAAGAAAACCATTTAACTTATTAAGCTTCTATTCCCTCATTTGAAAAACAGAGAAAATAACAGCCACTTTCCATGATTAAAGGAAGGATTAAACTAGGTAGGTATGGGGAAATCCCAGCATGAGACTTCATGACGAGTAGAAAGTAATCAATAAATATGAGGTTCCTCTTTTATTTCTGGAATGGGGAGGGACTGGAAGATGGGTCACTCTGTGTGTGTGTGTGTGTGTGTGTGTGTGTGTGTGTGTGTGTGTAGGTAGTGAACCAATGCATAAAAGCACAACACTTTAAAAAATTATGGCAACTGCAGAAATGGTAACAGTTGCATGGTTGAGAAATGCCACAGGCCAAGAGTACACATATTATAAGGGTTAGAAATACACCAGCCCCTAGTCAAGTGAGTGATCGAGTTTCTGAGTACAAACACTGGCCCACCTAACTAAGACAGCAAGGTCTCTGTTCGAAGGAAACAGAGTATATCATTTCCAAGAGCTGGGCAAGGCTCTGCTTATTATGTAGCCCATTTGATAGCTCACCATAGTGTCCGTCAGAATACCACTCTTCGTTATTTTATGATGATAACAACAACAAAACTGGTTCTTACCCAGACTGCTTTAAAGAGGCAGCTATTTCTCTTAACCAGGTACCAACTCCCAGCCCCCACGTCCAGACAAATTCTACTGATAGCAAGCTGTTTACATCTATCATAAGGAAAGTGTTGATTCTATAGAAAATTTTGCTGCAGAAGTGTTTTCTAAAGTGTGGCATGTTGTTCTTGGGGTGCAAATGAAACTTAACTAGAGCATGGACACAGTGAATGCTGTCCATGTTTGTGTGACCCAGCTGCTAAAATTTCAAACATTTTCTTATTTATGTTTATTTGTACATATTTGCAACACATGTTGATTACATTTACTATAGGGAGTGGAACATAACATCTCGGAATTCTTTCTTCATCCCCTATATCTTTCATACCTCCCTGTTCCTTTCATTTCTTGGTCCCTTTCCCATTTACAAAAGCTCTATTTCCATTTTTCTCTTTTAAGCTTTTGCCTTCTTTCCTTGTTCTCCCTCCATGTCCTTCCATCTCTTGTTTTGATCATTCCAAAGGGATCTCCCTACTTCCTATTACAATTTCAAATATTTTAATTGGCTGGTATTACTTTGGCAGAATGAAATCACATAACTATTCTATAGCAAACCAAGAGAATAGGCTAGTACCACAAGTTAAAGTTGATGAGACAGTCAGATTTTAATAAAGACATGACACAGAATAGGGGTATGAGCCATGTAAATATCTTAGAAGAATGTTCCAAAGTAACATCCAGCACAAAAAATCTTGAGTGTAGAATAGGCTGGTGTATTGGAAGAAGAAAAGAAGACAGATGCTGCTGGAATGAAATAGGGAGAAGGCGTGAAGCTTGAGGCTGGTCATGAGGTGTGACAGTCCCTAAGAATGGCGTCACTGTGTTCGGTGAGGTATCCCAACCAAGTCAAAAGGCAGCGTCTCATGGAAGAGAGGAAGTTATTCAAACCAACTGTGTGTTGAACTCCAGTTCACTCCAGTGACTACTGGGTCACAGCAGAATAAGGTGCCATTCTTACTCCAGAGATCATCACAAACTGGTGGAAGACAAAGACACTTGAGGGATAGTAAAACTCAGTGATAGGGTACAGAGGCCTTGGAACCAGACTGCTTGCTGGGGACTCTTTGGAAATAGCAACTTTTTCACCATGGCAATCTGCCCCAAGTCCCTGTCATGGAGCAGGAGGTTCAGAAACATTTGTAAGAAGAGAGAACAGTAAAGCAGAAGATGAAGAGAAAGTCCTGTGGTCATCTAACTTCTGTTCTGTGCAGTATCCCATATGACCCCACTTTACATGGCAGCAATACTAAGCCCCCGCTCTTTGTTAGATGTCAACCTCAAGTGATCCAAGAGAGTGAAGAGTGGCCTGGGAAGAGCCATGAATTGAGAATTTGGCTGCTCAGGAATACTCTTATATGAGAGAGGATCATGGGAATTTTCCTAGCCTGCTTTAGCGTAGTCACTCTATGCTGCCTTGCCAAGCCTTTCCTTAGTCTTACATCCTTCCTTCCTCAGGCCAGATCAGCAATGGACAGGCCCTGCTCTGAGTTGTGGAGGCTCAAAAAGGTAGACTGAAGAAAACCAAATTTGCTTTTCCACAGGTGCCAATCTCAGGAGTGGTCGCATCAGAATTAGGTTTCTGTAGACTTGACATCTTATGGCTTATCTGTTTTCTCTCCTAAAGCCCTTGAATTTCTTTCTTGGATTATGGACATTCCGATGACCTCTGGAAAACTGCCAAAATGGCCGAAAGCTAGAGATGACCTTACATTAGATAGAAATCACAAACCTGTATCCCACTGCTCTCAACACGTATCCATTAGCCTTCTTCAGCACTCCAGTTAGGCATGCCAAACTGGAGAAATGGGACAGTGGAAGCTTCTTCACCCAGTCAGCCAACTGCCACCCTCCCTTGAGCACAGATAGCCACGGTGGCAGGCAGCCTACCCCAGATCCCATATGGAGGGCCCCGGCTGGTGCCAAAGCTCAAAACACTTATCTGTTGTGTGGGACTCAAGCAGGAGAGGGAAAGTGAGTGACATTATCTAATTGCCAGCTAATTTACATAATTATCGAGCGGCACACTTTTCTGTGGGGTGAACATCTTTGCAAATGTCTCCCACTCCGGCTGCTTAGGAGACAGGCAGGCCTCACACAACTCTGACATGTGAGCCACTTGCACAGGGAAGACTCAGATCTGGCTGCCATTTGCCCTTCCCACCCTCTACTCCTGGTGCCTTTGCTCCCTTTTCCAGCTGCCATGGATTTTTAGCTGAGCTTGAAAAAACTCAAAAGCAAGTCATGACCATGTCCAAAAGCTGGGATGGTTGGCAAGGCACAATGACAGCCATCTTCAGGCATGCCACAGTCCCTGGCCTGGGCTCGCCAGGTTTTCCTCTAGTCTTCTCATTAGCTTCCGTCTACCAAGTCTCTCAGGGCTAGAAACAACCCCTTGTTGCTTTCTGTTGGTTTTGTTCCTCATTCCTTGCACACTTCATCCTACTTATTTTGTTTTTGCAGGTAACTGATTCTTTTTTTTTTTTTTTTTTTTTTGCTTTTTTTGAGACAGGGTCTCGCTTTGTAGTTCAGGCTGGCCCTGAGCTCACTATGGTGCCCAGACAAACCGCCACGAACTCAGCAATCCTCTTGTCTCTGCCTCCCGAGTGCTGGAATTACAGGCGTGAGCCACCACGTCCAGCAATTGTGGTATGCAGTGTTGATTGTTGGTGGGCGTGTCTCCACGCCCAGCATTCTATGTGGTTACTGGGGATCGAACTCAGGACCTTACGCTTGTGAGGCAGGTGCCAGAACCACTGAGCTAACCCTCCGGCCCGGTAACTGATTCTTATCACCAGTCTCCGCCCATGTCTTCTAGAGGAGGTGCATCCCAATTGCAGATCACATGACTCAGGTTAGCCACGTAGGGCATTCCAGTCTCCTGGCCACTGTAATTCTTTAGGAGATGAGACTGTCTTTCAGACTTAGTCAAATTAGACAAAGCAATGCTGAGGCTTTAACTGGACTTATTAGGAGAAAGAGCCTCTCCTCTTATTATAGCATTAAAATACTAAGGTAGAATCCAAACTTGAACCCCATGGTGACAATTGAGATATCTTCTTATGTAAGATGAGGACAACAATGAAGATGTAAGATCAAGAGATGGATAGAGACAGATTTCTAGTGGTGTATTTACAACATCTACATCTAGACAGTCTTAAAGCCCAGTGAATCTTGAGAATTTCTTTCTATAAACTAAAACTTTTTAAAGCAAATTAGAGTTGGGTTGTGACCAAAAGTCCTGATACACTCATAATATTAGATCATCAAAAGTACCATCTCTGAGCCGGGCATGGTGGCTCACGCCTGTTATCCCAGCACTCGGGAGGCAGAAACAGGAGGATTGCTGAATTCCAGGCTTGCATGGGCTACATAGTGAGGCTCAGAGCCAGCCTAAACTACAAAGCAAGACCCTGTCTCAAAAAAAAAAAAAAAGTATCATCTCTGACAAATCAACAGAAGCTTCCACCTCCTATGGTCACATCCTGCCCCCACTACACCACATCTCCTTATCCACACTTGTCCACAAATACAAGGCCTAAAACACAGTCCTGCTTCCCTCTCCCTCTGTGCTTTGGAGGTAGACAGAAGCTTGTGCTTATGCAACAACCTCAGAAATTTGCTCCTTCAGCTAAACCACAGCTCCTTGACACTATGCTCAGTGCCTTCTACATTAATGCATAGCCAAGGCATAGTGAGGGAGGCCAAGGCATGAGTCTCTCTGGGTATAAAACCCATACAGGGAGGTAGTGAGGTGCATGAGCTCTACAGAGCTCTACGGGGCTCTCACAAAGCTGGACTAAAGCTCAGATTCTCATTTCTATAGCTATTTAACCTTGGCCAATTCCCTTAGGCTTCTGTTTATTCATCCAGGAAAAAAAAGAAGGAAGAATAATATCTATTTTATAGGATGATTTTAAATTTATTAAATGTAAAAATGTATAGAGATACAACTATTTCTGGGACATTATGTTGGCAGGATCTACTAAGGCTGAACATTTTTACCCTATGATGTCATAACTCCCCTCCTAGCTATAGAGCAGCAGAAATGCTTACACGTGTCCAACCAAAGACATATGAGAATAGTCACAGCAATACTATCCATAATCACCAAATCCAAAAGATTATTAAATGCCCACCTATAGTCAAATGGATAAATTATAGTTTGTTTGTGTAAAATACTATTCAACTCTGAGAATGATGGGTTTTCATCTCTAAACAGAAGCATGGGTGACCTTCACAGGCATAACGCTGCACAAACTAAGATGCAGAAGAGCCCGTGCTGCATGTGTTCCATTAATATAAAGCATAAAAGGAGACAAAATTATTTATTCTGTGCTGTTAAATGACAGAACAGTGGATATTGATGGGAAGAGGGCAAAAGAGGTAAAAGAATTCATTTTGTGATCTGGTGACATGTAATGTGCTTGGGTTATGAGTGCGCATTGGCTGAGCTGTACGCTTATGAGGTATGTATTTTTCCTAGGTGTACGTTTCAATAAAAGCCACTTAAGGTACTTCGGGACACATGATATATGATTGTCTATTATTTTTATTGTGTCATCTGAAGAAGAGCTTCAAAAAAATTATTACTGGCTTCTCTTTGGAGGTTGGAACTTAGTACTTACAGTTTCCAAAGCCAGTCTCTCAGCCAAGAAAATATGGGCCAGTGTCCACCAAGCTGCACAAAAAGAAGCCACTGCCCTTCTCTCTCCTAGTCCACTCCATACACTGGTTCTCTCTACCCCAATTTTGTCATGTCCTGAAACACTCCCCTCCTGTCACCCATTCAATCTGCTGAATTGCTTCCAAATCCTGCTTTCTGTCAGAGTTCCACACCCCTCCCTTCAGGAAGGGGAAATGCCTCCAAGAACCTCAACACCAGTCCGTCAAAGCGGGTCTACAGAGAGGGTGTGCACTTATATTGTGCTGGACATAGGAGGCCAGAGAGGGGGACAGAGGAAAACTTTTTCTTTAACTTAGAACTTTAACAATCTTCTTGGGCTAAAAGCTGAGTTTCCCCTAAGAACCAAGTGATCCTTTTCTGTTATGAATACTTATTACAGTAGAGATACACAGGAGTTAAATATGGACCTCATCAGACCTTATGGGAAAGTTTCTCATGATATGTGATCTGAGGAATATGAGGTGGACAGAACCAGGAACACTGGTCACTGGGTAAAGAATAGCAGTCAAAGAAAGTGTGAACCCTGAGGAAGCTGAGGGAAATGAAGTAGTCCCCAGGCATGTTTGTGGGTGAGCTGACATTCAGAGTTAGCAAGTGTGTAAGTGAGGCTGTAGAACTTCAAAGAGATCATAGAAGACTTCACCTACAGCCTATGTCCAACAAGAAAATATTTGATGGAGGTAATTGGAAAATTATACAATGAGATCCACCAGTAGAAACAACCATAAGGATGTCAGACCCAATTTGCAACTCTTTAATAACAAGCACTGAGAAAGTAAGTAACAAAATGTCATGTACATGTATGTACACATACATTCATATGTACATATGTGTATCTCTTTAAGGGTTTTATGGCTTTCAGATAACCTAATACAAGCTGAGACTGCACAAACTAAAAGAGGAAAAGGAGATGACCACCAGTGCTTCTCAGTGGATCTTTATTCTAAGCACCCCTCTTTGAGATGAGTGTAGGTAAGCAGAAAGGTAATGAATGGAAGTCTTTTCACTGTCTTTTTTTTATCTGTGGAACACTCATGTCCTAGATATAGAGATGAATTAAAAATAGTTCCAACCCTGCAAGGCACTTATACACTAATAGAGAAGACTAGAGTCTAAATGAAATAAATCAGTAGACTAAAGGCGAGGGGCAGACTTTTCCAAGGGCGGGCTGGGTATGATGGTGGGCAGCCCTCAGGGTCCACAGAAGAACCCTGGTGCACAAGGCATGTCCCTTACATAGGGGTAGGATGGCACTGGGGTGAAAACCCTGGGCTACAGAGATTTCCTGGATTCAAATCTCAGACCTACCACTTGCTACCTGTACAAACTTGAAGAAGTCAGTTGCTTCATGTGTTAATAGTGAGTGACCCAAGAAGGCACTTACTCCAAATTCAAGTCCATGGTACTAAGGCAAGATAAGTTCCTGTGCAGTAAAAAGTGTTTCTTAGCTGGTTCCCCTGCAGTAAACTGCTGCGCTCGATCCTCCTTGCAGCCCAGCGGATGCGGCCATTCCACCTGGCCTGCTCAGGGACAGTCATCAGGATAAATGGGCTTATTTCACGCACCATCCCAAAGTCACGGGGAATGTAAAGAGTCACATCTGAGTAGCCATATTAAAAAAAAAAAACAATTTTGAAGATATCAGGGTTTGGGTACTACGGAGGAGGCAATTCAGCAGTCACCTGCACAGTATCTTCAGGAGTCTGGAGCATTCTCAGATTGGAAAGCCCAAGGGATTCTCTGGCCTTCTGGGTAGACTTCTTTCTAGTGAATGGAGATCCTAGAAGGAGTATTTATGTCTTTATCTCACAAGGAGACAATAGAAAACCTCCCAGATAAGCAGACTCTCCAAGTCCCAGAAAAGGCTGGACACCTTTTGGGGTCAAGTGTCCAGTCCTGAATAGGTCAGTGCATGGAAAACAGCAAAGTCCCGAGAAACAGGAGGTGGCCCTGGCTGATGCTGTCAAGAAAGGCCTCTCAGAGGAGGGGGACTATGCATGGAAACCTGAGGATGAGTTGAGAAAGCAGCTGGGAGAAGTCTGGTGTCTGAAGGGAGCACAGGACTGGGAATCGAACCCAGGATTTCTCCACACAGTCACACAGAAAGCACTGTCAGTCAGTTCTTCTCCCATAAATTGGGGCCAACAATAGCCACCCCTTCCAGGATCCTGTGAACAGTGAATCCACACTCAGATAATAAGCATTCCTTCCTACCAGCCTTTAACAATCCTTTCAGGTTTATACCAGAAGCAGTTCATGGCATTAGTCTCTTGTCCCCCTACCATTCGTAATCCATTCCCAGATGAGCCCTGAGCTCTGGTCCGGGGCAAGTGCGGCAACAGTAACCTCTTCCCTGCAGACCACACAACTCAGGCCCTGCAAGGTGCCGCCCAGCGCCCCCAGTGCAGTCAGGAGCTGTGGTCACTCACAAGTCAGGCTCCTCTCTTCCTTTGTCCCCTCCTCTGCCTGCCAGCAAGCCTTCCTAGGCCGGAATTCCCAGCCACCGTTTGGGAAGCCATCTGGCTGCTTGGAGAGTTAATAATTTATAATGAAGATAATCGCCCTTCAAGATCCTCGCCTCTTGGGACCATTAAAAAAGATTCAATTGAGAGCCAGTGAGTTCTTTACGTGAAGGGATGGGGAAGGGGAGAAGGAGTAGCAAAGAAAAGGGGGAAACGGGGAAAAGGGGGGTGGATAAGCTAGGTGCTTAGCTGATCACGCCCCTCAAAGAGTATAGGGGAAAGGGAAATTATTCAGCCCTAGAGACAATCTTACCCAGCTTTCGCAGCACCAGCCCAGCAAGAGTGCAATTTACGGGTCTTTTCTCCTAGCCAGCTCTCTCTATACAAAGAGGAAGAAAAGCAAACACATGCAAGAGAAAGGGAGAGAGACATGGACAAGAGAAAATAAGTCTGCCCAGCAATTACATGTGGGGCTGCTGGGGGAGGGAGGCCTTTCTCTGTTCTCTTTCCAGGACACAGTAA
The DNA here is from genome assembly GCA_004025085.1 of Thryonomys swinderianus. NCBI lineage: Eukaryota > Metazoa > Chordata > Mammalia > Rodentia > Thryonomyidae > Thryonomys > Thryonomys swinderianus. The sequence goes on from PVIC010001559.1 coordinate 83,927, forward strand.
AGCTCCCACTGTGCTAATTATTCCCATTACTTGACAAATTATCCATTAACAAAGCAAGAGGTGCCAGCGCCAGCAGGGAGAAAACAGAAGGGAGTAGCAGCAACTCTGGGCAGACTCGAACAGCGTGGACCCAGACCAGAAACCTACAGCTTCACTCCCGGACAGACAGAGGCCTGGCTCAGCCCACATGCAGAGCGCACCCGGGAGGTGTGAGTGTGGAGCGGACTGCCAGAGAGGCATGTGATGGCTAGAGGGGCGCACACTAGGACAGGGACCCGAGCTGGGGCGTATCCACAAATGCTACCTCCAGCGAGGGTTCTCACAGGGTAAGGGCTGAGCCTGGGGCCCAAGAGCAGGTCACAGCAGCCCCGGACAGGAGAGCAGCGCAGAACAGCAGTGGCGACAAGGCCAGTGACAGTCTGTCCTCCTGGGATTGTAGGAAGCCCCTGAGAGGCTGTCATACAGTTCTTCTAGCACACGTGTCTTACAACCATAACGACAGGAAATGCTTGTATCGCACTGACTCTGTCCAAGGCACTCTGCCAGGTACGTTACATTCGAAGTCACCGATGTCACCAAAATCCCATGAAGTAGGGATTTTTATGATTCCTATTTTAGAGATGAGTAAACTAAGGCCCATCAAAGAGGTGAAATACACATACTGGTACAAATTCCCCAATGTTATACGTGATTTTGAGATGTATATAAATGGTACCAATAAAGAATTCAATTTTTAAAAAAAGAGGTGAAATAATTATCCCCAAGTCACAGAGCTAATAAAGGACAGCTCTCAGGGCCTTACTTGCAAGGACAAAATGAAAAGAAGAAACATCATTCATGCCACAAAGGGCCGCAGCTAGAGGCAGCCTATTTGCTGCACAGATTTTGTCCTATTAGTATTCAAGGACAAGACCCTAAAGAAGCCCATCATTCAAAATGAAACAGAGGCCACATCCACTGGGGACATTACTAAAGAGAGTGTCTTTGACACCTATGTGCTTCCCAAGCTGTGTGTGACACCACATTTCTACACGAGTGGGGCCATTCACAGCAAGATCACCTGGAACTGCCCTCATGGGGCATGAAAGGACCAGACACTCTCACCCCAATTTAGAGACAAGCCATTGCCCCAAGGATTCTGCAGAGTCCACATGAGGAGCTCAAACCTGAGGGACTGAAGTAAAACTATCTTCTAGGACAGAGTAAAATAGAAGTTATACTTGGAAAGAAAAAAAAAATGAAGAATGAATGAGTTACTGGATAGATGAGGCAGCTCATTCTGGTTCCAGAATCTAGACCTGGCCCCACTCGGTATTCCATCTCTTGCTGTCTACCTCTAGACTTTCTTGACCCTTTCCCTGAATAGTCCTATGACCCGGGGCCTCACAAGGCAGAGCTTTGGCTACACCCTGGTCAGCTACACCCTTCAACTACCTGAATGTTATTTCCTTTTTTTCCTAGACTAGGCACCAGACCCTCCACAGGTCTCCCTGTTTCCACCTTTGGCCCCTCTGTCATATCTTCTACCCTGCAGAAAGGAGTCACTGGAAGTCACCATTACCTCCCTCAGAAGTCTGCAGGGATTTTTATGCTCAGAAAGAAATCCAAGGTTCTCCATACTGTTATGGCCTGCCCTGTGGCTAAGTATCTCATCTCCTCTGTGTCTCCCTCATTCACTATGCCAATATGCCAGTCTGTTCCCACTACGCTTACTGTTCCCACTGCCTAGAATATTCCTTCTCAAAACTTCCCCGGCCCACTCCCTCTCCTCCAGGCCCTGACTCTATTATCTCCTCAACTGAAATACTACGGATACCAATTCTCATAATCCAGCCTCCTCTGCTTCCATAATTTTGTAGGCAAGTTGTGTCCCTTTACAGATTTCCACCCACTGCTTGACGAATGAGAAGAGGAGATACAAAGCCCTCCGTCAGATGACCATAGCAGGTCCTACCCTTCTCAGAGGAAGTCAGTGTCTAAGAAAAGTAACTAAAGAAAAGGAATCTGGCTCAGAAAAGCACTTCAGTCAGAGGAACGCAGAATCCATGTCAGCAGCTAAAGAAGTATGGAAGGGGCACACTGACTGATGATCTCACCTACTACCACACCCCCAGTGCCCGCTGACCATCTCTGTTGCCAACTGTCGAAACGGTACACTGTGAACAATTCATACTCTATCCCGCAGAGACATAGCATGTGAGGCAAAAAGGAAGCCAATGGCAAGGAGAAGACACAACGTGGCAGCACGGGGTGGGGATGGGGGGAGTCTGGGGACTCTCCCAAACAAAAAAATGTATTAAAAGCTTAAAGAGCTTTGAGGAATGGTGAGGAGGACACCTTGCCCAGAGTCGGTCAAAGATAAATGTTCACTGACCGGCTAGTGAGAAGAAACTGGTGGAAGTTCAAAGGATTCCAGAGAGATATCTGGGTCAGACAATTGACAGACCAGCTCTATGACTCCACCCCTGGCCGGGTAACAGGCCACAGCTGCTGCTTCTGGAAGAGAATAAAAATCAGAACCGGAGAGGTCAGTTGCAAACCCCTCCTTGCACAGATGAAGAAGGGAGCGGCGCAGGAACCTAGGACAGTAAATGACCACTGAGATCACAGAGTGGGGGGCAGTGGAGTAGGGGTGGCGTAGCCAAGGTGAGTGAGTGAATGAGGCAACAAACCCCAAAACATAAAAGTTAAAATCAGAGCTACTCTGCAGAAATGAGAGGTGGAATCCCACCCTTAACTGCCATAATGATATTCTACAGCATGAATATAGTTCCAAAAACACTGCACATTACCAACCACAGTGTCTAAAAAGCTAACCCTAAAGTATCCTGCTTTCTCCTCAAAAAGGCACAAAGGAACACAAAGCCCTCGGGGCATGTTTGCCTCTTCACGAGCTCAAGATAGGGTCCTATGAACTCTGCATCCCTCAGGCCAGGACATGAGGGATTCGTGACTAAACAGTGAGGGACACATCCCTTGGGGCGACGACCCTGACGGAGAAGTGAGACTGCCAGTTCTTTCCCCTACACTTCTCCCCAGTGAGTTCGAGAGTATCACTGCTCCAGGTTCTAGCATTCTGGGATTTGGCAAAGAGTTATACACTAGAGTCAGGGAAAAAAAAAAACTGATTCTTTTCCCAGAGCTCCACCCTTTGACTGTATAAGCCCTGACAGTTGTAGTGATAGGCGGCACTAACCTCTGGCCAACAGTGGATCATATACACAACAACAGTCCTACATCACCTAGCAATATCACAGCTAACTTTGTGATATTGTGTGTGTGCACTCTCTGATGTTGGCACACCAACAAAATCACCTAATATTTCTCATAATGTGTCCCCTATGTTAAGAGATACATGACTGTATTCTATCTCCCTGAACCTCTACATCCTTACTTAAAATGGGCGAGGTAGCCGGGCGTGGTGGCTCACGCCTGTCATCCCAGCACTCGGGAGGCAGAGACAGGAGGATTGCTGAGTTCGAGGCTTGTCTGGGCTACATAGTGAGCTCAGGGCCAGCCTGAACTACAAAGTGAGACCCTGTCTCAAAAAAAAAAAATGGGTGAGGTAATATTGGTACCTACAGCAAAGAGGAATGTGAGGACTTGATATCGAGAAAGGTGCAAGTGAGGCTCCAAGCACAGAGGGGAGCCCCTGGTGTGTGGGCAACAGATGTTACTCATTATCATCATCTGCACTACTACTTCTCTAGTCACTTTATTCACACTGTGACTTCGAGACTTCTTCTATAATGCTGGGTAGCAGTTTTGTTGTATGTATGTCCAAATTCTTCACCTCTCCCTATCTCCATACTCTTTGCTACTTATATAGGATTGCTGTACCCGTCCCTTGATGCTAAGCCTAGACATAGGACTTGCTTCAGCTGAATGAGATGATGTTAGTCAAGCAGAGGCTTGGTGAGTACTTTGTATTTTCTGCTTGCTCACTGTTGGGGTTCAGGTCTGAAATGTCTTCCAAAAGGCTCAGGTGTTCTGAGTCAGGGCTCTCCGAAAGTGATGTGAGCATGAGGTCTCTAATGTCACTGGTGGGTTTGTCCATCAGTGAGAACATGTGATAGCACTATTGGGAGGTAACAGAAACTGGAATCAGAGATTACTTGAAAGGAGTAAGTCACGAGGTTGTAACTTTGAAGACTATTTCTGGCCCCGGGTGAGCAGCTTTCTTCCAGTACTACTTTCTTCCATGAGTCTCTGTCTTGGAGCCAGCCAGCTGTGGACTAAAACCTCTTAGACATGAGCAGAACAAACCTTTCCTCCTTTAAGTTCTGCCCACAAGGTATTTTGTTCTAGCAACAGAGAGGTGACTAAATGCTCGCTCACCCTTTCTCCTCTCCCACAAGACTACGCCTGAGTTTAGTTCTGAAAGGATTAGATGCATCCAAGTGATCTTGGTGAAAGCTGAAGTTCTATGAGGTACTAGACCACCCCCAAATTTTGGGTAACTAATTAAAGAAAGCTTAAGTCCTTAGCTCCAATTCACTATGAGCACTTAATATAGTAAACTCATAGGAACTTCTAGGCTTATGAACCTTACCATGTGTTTGGTGTAACTTTCCAGAGAACCAAAATGCCAAGACCCTGGTGAAAGTCCTGAGCCAGCGATGGCAGATGTTTTAGCCCTTTCAATGCTACAAACAGCCTGCTGTGATGGCCATCCCCACTGCCATGGGCTACATGGTGTACCAAGCCAAGGATCAGCAGGCTTTTGTGTACCGTGACCTGACAGCATAAAACAGGCAATTTTCACATAACATATATGTCCTATGATCTCCTATGTGTCCAATGATCTCATAATCCCATTTAAAAATAGCAGATACTGGGCCAGAGGATTAGCTCAGTGGTTCCGGCGCCTGCCTCGCAAGTGCAGTTCGATCCCCAGTAACCACATATAATGCTGGGTGTGGAGACACACCCACCAACAATCAACACCGCATACCACAATGCCGGTCGTGGTGGCTCATGCCTGTAATCCCAGCACTCAGGAGGCAGAGACAGGAGGATTGCTGAGTTCGCGGCAGCTTGCCTGGGCACCATAGTGAGCTCAGGGCCAGCCTGAACTACAAAGCGAGACCCTGTCTCCAAAAAGCAAAAAAAAAAAAAATAAAGCAGATACTAACATGTGGAACACTTTAATGTTTACAAAACACCCCTTAGTCTAACCTCCATAACAAGTAGACATTCACTTTTTTCTCCTTTCTTTACATACAAAGAAAGTGAAGCTCAGAGCCAGTATGGCTTTGTTGAGGATCACAGAACTAGGAAGCGATATAACTCAATCTTAAATTCAAGTACTTGAAGAATAAGTCCCTTGTTTCTAATTCTGTATCATACTGATTAGAATAATAACCATTTCTGGGTTCTATAAGATAAATCAGGTAAACACATGAACCTTTTCTTCTCATCCCCACAGCACACTTCACTAATCAATCATGGCACTTACACCTGAGCCTGGCTAGAGCCTCAGAATCCTTCTCAGTTCAACAGTCTAGGAAATACCACAGGTATAACACAAATTGCAATTGGCATAGAAAATAAAATGTATGGGCTCATCTCTCAGTAATTAAATGCATCTAGATGACACACAAGGGACCCACGTATGCCAAACTCTGCCTGTAATAATGAATTACTATGGAACAACACACCTCATCTAAGGCTGCTAATCCAGAATTGCAATAATTCAAGCATAATTTCCATTATCTTCTAAAGGTAGAAAGTTCTGATTACATCTTTCTCAATACAGTTTTAGGTTTTACTTGATGGTTAAAAAGATTTTTTTGAATTTTTAAATAGAATATCATTACCTTTTTCAAAACCCAGGGCTCAAAAAAATTCATGATTCTACCAGCAAGCCTTCAATGTTGGGGCTCCAGTGACAATTCTGAAATATTTGTGA